>ML297155.1:15844-44112 GCA_005239495.1 Nicotiana undulata | reverse complement strand
TGTTTCAGGAAGTGTATTGAGAGTTTCATCCCTGGTTGAATTTGTTAACCCCGCTTGCAAATCTTCTACTATAATTGTATTATTTAGAGGCAGTGTTGGTGGTTCTGGAGGTACTTGTGGTAATCCTCTTGCAAATTGTCGCAAAGCCTGCCCCACGTATTCAGCAATCATTTGCTTTATTTGATCTGGTTCCACTGGTTGTTCATTATTGTTACAATTGTTAGCTCTTTCAGGAGATGGTTCTCTCGAAAATCGTGGAGTTCCTCGAGGAGGAGTTGAAACTGGGGTTTCATTTCTTTGCTGGTTGTTATCGTCATTATTGTTGACGTTGTTGTTGTTGAAATTCGACATGATTTTAAGGATATCGATTGGTAGCGAAAACGATGATTATCAGGTTCTCGGTAACGGAACCAATTTGTTTAACCAAAGAATAAGATCCTTTGACTAAAGCTTAATTTAGGATAAACTCGGGTTACTGATAATCGAATTAGTAAAATAAAGAATAAAGTAGCAATAATTTCGAGAGCAATATGCAAAGAATAAAATAGCTTAGTATCCCAGAAATCAGATGATCCTGTTTGTTACATTTTTATCCCTTTTATAGGGATGATCTCCTAGTACAACGTTTGTATTTCTGTCATGATAGCCTATTTAATGCTTAATTATTACATTTATGAGGCGTTACAATGATGAATAGTAACTGTTATTTTAGGAGTTACATAACGTACAAGACATTGATTGCTGATCTTCGAATCTGCCCATTATTGTCTCCGGATTCGTTGTGACCGTGTCTCTTCTTCTTTGATGATCTTTCCACGGCTAATTCCTTGTATTGACCGTACCTTTTTATCCCATGTCCACGTGTGATATTTTATTTGGTCCACCTGGCTGGCTGAGTCATCCAAAATTTGTACACGTATGAGGCTATATTTTTTACCAATACATTTACGTGGAACAATGAAAACATGACAATTGGACATGCTTCTATAAAGAGGTACGGGCCAAAGAGGCACGACACAATATACCTACAGTGTAATCAGCTACGGAAAACTCAACCTTATTGAAGCAAGGAAGAGACACGGTCAGAATGAATCCGGACAGAGCTACGGGCAAATTCATAGATCTTCAATTAATGATCCACACGTTACACAACCTTCATGCAACAGTTACAGTTATTCTTTGTGACGTCACATTAATGTAATAATTAGTCATTAATGAGCCATCATTGCAAGAGGTAGACGTTATATTAAGGAATTCCCTATATAAGGGAATAAAATATAACTTGTAAAGGGCATCTGCACTGCGAACATAATACACTTTACTTTTCCATGCATCTTATTATTGTCTATTTACTTACTCATTCGTAATTATCATTATTTTTTTGATTATCAGAAACCCGTGTTCATCCTAAAAATAGCTTTGGTCAAAGGATATAATTCTTTGGATAAACAGTCCTGTCTTCTAAAATTGTTTCTGGAGAGCCATTTATTAAGTGCGCAACCTTATGTTTTCGAGTGACGCGACTGTCAATAGAAAAGGTCAAACTACACATCTTATTTGAAAGAACGTAGACATGGAACATATCATTTGAAAAAACACAATACACTTCTTGTTATTCTTAGTGATTCAACTTCTTACGATGAATATCATTGCTTGAAATATTTAAATAACTTTGCAATCATATGTCATGATTGTTTGAACAAGAAGGCATAGATGAGAATGGAGTAAACGCAAAGCACTATGTTATTACCCGTGTAACACTAAGACAATATTACTAAATAAGGCAAATAATGTAGTCAAGCCACTACAAAGCAAAAACACCAACATTGAAAATAAACGTACCGCATAAAATTTATGAGGCATTGATTTCTATCGTTCTAAAGATAACAAGTATACTTAGGGGTGTAAAATGGGCCAGGGCAGGTTAGGGCGGGGCGGGGAAAGCCTTAACCTGCTAATATTTTGACCCGTCCTGCCCTGCCTTATTTAGCATGTTTTCAAATTTTGCCTCGCCCGCTCCGTCCCGCTTCGCCCTGCCCCGTTTAAGCTCTCTTGTATTTTAGAATGCTTAATTGAATTTTTCTCATTCTCATTTATGAAAGAAAATGAATTCGGCCGTATATTCGTGACAAATCAATAACGCTCCGCTAAATTCAAAAATTGTTCATCACTAACTATATGTATTTCACATGTTTTAACATATACAATCACTCGGTTTGATAAAAGATAACTCCACATTTAGTCATGCTATGATCAGTCGGTAATTAATGATTTGATGAAAGATAATTTCGCGATTAGTCATATTTCACGTTATTTACTTTTCGGCTGAAACTCAAAAGTGATTTTTCGAACAAGTTAAGAACAAGGGACAAACAGAACGAATAGCATAACACTATATTTAGAGAAAGCCAACTCGAAATACAAACCTTTTTTGCATCTGACCTACTACTCAAGAACAAAGATTTTTCGACAGTTTAGGCTTTCAAAACCACCATATTTAGAGAAAGCCAAATCTATGTTCTGCTAATAAGGAGCAGTTCAAGGAACTCTCATTCAAAAAGCCAAGAAAGTTCATGTCATCGTTACTCGGGAAATCCAAAAGAAGTTGCAGTGTATGACATATAGGACCAGTTTGATCCAAAATACTTACTTAGACTCAGACCAAACATAACCAAAAGACCAACTTCAAATTCAAAGAAAGAATAGTAAATATTAAACAGTAGCTATGTGGCAATCCCAAATTGAGAGAAACAAAAGGGATGTAAGCATGTCAAGGGTCTCATAGTTGCGATAAACAACTTGAATCCGGATCGTCCTCTTCATCAAGTAATGTTGGACATGCAACTTGATCAACCGTTGAAGTCAAATCTAAAAGGAAAAATGCATAGCTCAATATAATGTATCAATATAGTATTAAGAAATTGAATACCTATTAAGACAATAGCGAGAAAATTACTTACCATTTAAGTCATTCCATAACCACGTGCGGTTAGGGTGTCAAAATGTAGCTAATTAGGATTGGAACAACAAACAACAAACAACTACAACCATAGGATAAGCTCAACGACATTAACTTGAATTAGCCAAAAACATATAATAATGTATACTGATAACAATTAGTAGCAGCAAAATTCCATTCATTACCACCACATATTGCAATGGAATGTGTCAACAAGTTGTGCCACTACACTGACTCTTTCTCTCCTACTCATATTCAGTACCTTTTTAATAAAAAATTATTTACAAATACAATCATGAGAACTAGCAAGAAGAACAAGAATATTCAACAGTGTTTCAAACTCCAAACACTGTAGAAAACAATACTAATAGTCTAATACGTCAATAACAGTTATCCAAAATTAAGAAAGGAAAATAAAAATCATAAAATATGAGCACAAAATAAAGAATCTTTAACAATCAAAAATCCCTATATGAAGATGAAGACTTTAAGGCAATGCACTAAAGAGTGCGGCTGAGTGGCAATATGAGACAATGAAGCCCTAAACATATATATATATATATATATATATATATACTTGGGTTATCGGTTAACCTGTTAACAAAATTGGCAAACCGATGCCCGAACTGATAACCCAATAGTGAAATTTTTTTAAATCGTTACCGAACCATTAATTCAATAACTCGATACCGATAATCCAATAAGCTTTTTTTGGTTCGGGCTATCGGTTTTACCCAATATATGCCCAGCCCTACTGCATTCAGGCTTATAACAGTGGACTCGAAAACGTACAATGCATTTGCTGATTTGTAGTTTCTTGAGTCATTATTTAGAGGGAATGACATTCAAATTTATGTCAACTGGTTGGTTGCAAAACAAAAGCACAAATATTTAATTCCACAAAATGCAACATAAAAATGTGATCTTGGCAGAATATTCCAAGAAAATAGAACGAGATAAAGATCAATGACATAAAAAATAAACTGTAAAATAGTTTCAACTTTCCTACTGATAGTAAACTCTTAATCCATGTGAAATTGTGACTACTTCTTCTCTTGAAAACCCGAGAGAATTAACAAGAAATTCCACTAAGAAATAGGTTGGTGTAGTAGTAATAGCATTACCATGGAGAAATCTGAAGGTGTAGATGGAGAAATGTGTAGATTCAGTGCCTTTTGGAGTGTGGAACATCGGCGAGGGGAGAGGGCTTTGGAACAGCGGCGAGCGGCGGGGAACATCGACGAGAGACGAGGAACAACGGTGAGTGGCGAGCGGCGAGGAACAACGACGAGTCGACGAGCGGCGAGAGGCGAGGATAAGGGATTGCTGGGTGAAATGGTAACAGGGATTAGGTATTGTTGGGCGAGGGTTTTGCAATTGGAAAAAAAATGATAAAACGCGGGTCAGTTGTATTTTACCCGACCCATCTACTAATCGGACCTTGCCCTGCCCTTCCCTAACCTATTAATTTTTAGAAAAAATAATATTTTACCCTGCCCCGCCCCGCCCCATTTAAATTTTCCCCTGCCCCTTCCCATTAATAGTATTCCCTGCCTCGCCCTGCCCCAATTGCTATCCCTAAGTATACTTAATGCCAAACACTGATACTTCCAGTTTTATTTCCGGAAGTTGGCTTAAATTGCCGTAAAAACATTGCACCACAGTACAACTTTTTTTCGATTTCAAGCAGTGTTTTATAATAGAAACTCCCACAACGTTATCTGCAAGACGCCGTAAAAGGAATTGCAACAACAGTAACACTCCAAATTCCCAACCCTCGGAGTCGTGATGGCGCCTAACACCACACTTGACTTGCTAGGCAAGCCAATGTTAGAACTTAATTAACCATTTTCTTATACAAGTTTACTTAAACACAAAAGAACAATGTAAAATAAGAAAGAAATCTAATACCTTCCAATAAATGCAATCAAGAAAATCTAATACTTTTCAATAAATGCAATCAGGAATAATATTTGATATGATGAAAGGAACCACAAACTAATACTAAGTGTATAACTACCCGGGGTCTGGTGCCACAATTCACGAACCACTAAGAATACTACAAATAATAGACTGAAAGAATTATGTATCTCTTTTAAAAGAAAGAAAAACAGTGTTTATAAAGTAAGGAGAAGACTCCAGGAATCTGCGGACGCCAGAAGATCTACCTCGTGTCTTCGAATGATGATATCAACTACTAAAATCTCCTAACTCTGGGCGGTACCTGGATCTGCACAAAAGAGTGCAGAGTGTAGTATAAGCACAACCGACCCCATGTACTGAGTAAGTGCCGAGCCTAACCTCGACGAAGTAGTGACGAGGCTACGATGGGGCAATTATAACATAACCTGTGAAAATGTATAATAAAGCAAGAAGAAATTCTAAACTAAACAAAAAACAATAAACTGCAACAATAATAAAATAACTCAGCTGCCTTTTCCAGGTCTCATCTATAACCAAATTCTCACATAAGTTTCCAAAATTCCAAATTTCGACTTTAAAATAAAAGTAAGTGTAAAATACGAAAAATAGTAGAGTAAAACAATAAATTTTCAAATCCTTATTTTTGAAAATAAGTAAAACATAAGTGTCCTCCCTTATCGCTCCTTGTTGTGGCGTGCAACCCGCTCCCACCTGTCCACCCTTATTGCTCCTCCCTATATATATCACACTTATTACTCCTGTTGCAGCGTGCAACCCGCTCCCACCAGACATATCATATCATTTTATTTATGAAAACTTTCACAATTCAGGCCAAGCCTTTTGTATTTGTAAAAATGAGCTTCACACGTGTAACAATTCTGATGACTCAGCAATCTACGTGGAGCAATGAAGTCATGACAACTGGAAGGGACTTTATGAAGAGGTACGAGATAAAGAGGAACGAAATAGCATACCCACGGGGTAATAAGGTACGGGATTCTCAACTTAATCGAGAAGATGAAGAGACATGGTCAGAATGAATCAAGGCGTAATAAAGGGCAGATTCGGAGGTCTTCAATTAATAGGTCAAATGTTAGTTACGGTTAATCATTGTAATGTTACATTAATGCTATTATTAGTCATTAATGCTCAATCAGTAAAAAGAGTAGACGTTATATTAAGAAATTTCCTATAAAAGGGAGTAAAATATAACTTGTAAGGACGTTCGAACCGCTATTGCAATATACTTACTTTTTACGCATTTTACTGCTTCCTATTTGCAAATTTACTTACAATCGTTGGCATATTCTTTGGTTATCAGAAACCCGTGTTCTTCTTAAAAATAGCTTTGGCAGAGAATATAATTCTTTGGTTAAACACCTTTCACAACATTTTTGTCTCAACAATTGTAAACAAAAAGCGGTTCAACTCATAAACTTCAACAAATATCATTCCATAATAAAACCAACCGGAACATATGTAAGTGTCGTAACACTGTCATCCCACTCAATCTTTAAGTATCGTAATAAAACCAAGGGAAAACCCAACACTTCCAAAATACTTGACACAATACTTAACAATAAGTTAACGAATCCAAATAGACATGTAAACATCAATGATCATAAACAAATTAAGCAGGAAGCAAATAATTGGAAACGGGGAAGGGATCATGCTAAACAGATAATTTGGTAGTGCATAGGTACTCGTCACCTCACTTATACACCACACACATGCAAATTCACATAGCAATCAAGTTGGGGGATTCCTATTCCCTCAAGTCAAGGTTAAACAAAGCATTTACCTCGAATTCACTACTCTAGCACAACTTTTCCCTTTGAATTTGCCTCTAACCCGCTCGAATCTAATCACAATTGGTTCAATATCATCAACTATTGCTTAAAGGAATTAACTTTAATGAAAACCTATGGTTTTCCTATATTTTCTTATCAAAATACATAAATCGACCCCGGGCCCGCTAGGTCTAAATTCGAGGTTAGGACCGAAACCCGTTTACCCATTCTCCCCCGAGCCCGGATATACAATTGGTTTTGGAATCCGACCTCAATTCGACGTCTAAATTTTTAAATTTCGAAATTCCTAAGTTCTACCCAAAAATCCCAATTTTTACCATGAAAACTCTAGATTTTTTGTTGAAATCTTGTTAAAAATTGTTAAGGATTGAAAGGAGTTGGTTAGAGATCACTTACCAATGATTTGGAGAAGTTTGGGTATTTGAAAAATTGCCTATGGAGGTTTAGGGTTTGAGAGAATTGAAAATTGAGTGAAAATCCCATAAAAAATCTCACTTAACAGGTTGCAGATGTCGCATTTGAGATCCAGAGTTCGCATTTGCGACATTTGGGCACACCAGAAACCAACAATTTTTCCCCGACGCAAAAATGAGCATAACTTCCTCATACGATGTCCAAATTCGATGATTCTTTTTCCTATGGCTCCGTAATTACGATACGGATCTAATGGTTCAATAAAAACTGAATTTGGATCTCATTTGATTAATTTGGTATCATTTATGCTTGAAGAAATGATGATGAAGCATAAAAAACAAGCGCAACATAGCCTAAACTTATCCGAAACTCACCCAAGCCCTCAGGGCTCCAAACCAAACATACACGCTAGTCTAAAAACATCATACAAACTTGTTCGTACGATCAGTTCATCAAAATAACATCAATATCTATAGATTTAGCCTCAAAACTCAAGATTTCCTCAAGAACACTCAAATTCCTAACTTTTCAACTGGATGTCCGAATTACATCGAATCAACTCCGATTATCATGAAACTTCACAGATAGGACATAAATAACATAACCAACTTGATCCGGGCTCCGAAACCAAAATACAGGCCCGATATTATATATTTTACATATTATTCAATTTCTTTATTTCTTGAATTAACCAGCAGAACAATTTTCTTCAAAAATTATTTTCTAAGGCTTGGGACCTCGAAGTCCCATATTTTTCTGCTGACCTCCCGAGATTGTCGGAACACAGATCCGGGTCCGTTTACCAACAATGTTGACCAAAGTCAACTAAATCCAAATTTTAACTCTAGAAATTACTATTTTTCATATTTTCATATAAAAGCTTTCCGGTTTCACGCTTGAACTGCACACGCAAATCGGGGTATTTAAAATTAGTCTTTTTATGGCTAATAAGCCTAGAATTAGGTCTAATTTCATAAAATGACCTCTTGGGTCATCATAATCTCTACCTCTAAAACAAACGTTCATCCTCGAACCGTCATAGAAGATTACCTGAATTAGCGAACAAGTGTGGATATTTACTCTGCATGTCCGACTCGGACTCCCAAGTAGCTGCCTCAACGGGCTGACCTTTCCACTGCACTCGAACTGAAGAATAACTCTTAGACCTCAACTGACGAACCTGCTGGTCTAAAATGGCTTCCGGCTCCTCCTCGAAAGACAACTCTTGTACAATTGGATAGAGCTGAAGTCTAACACGTGGGACGGGTCACCATGATATTTTCGGAGCATAGACACGTGGAATACCGGATGAACAGGATAACCCTGGAGGCAACGCAAGTCTATAAGATACCTCCCCTACTCTATCAAGAATCTCAAAAGGCCCGATATACCTAGGGCTCAACTTACCCTTATTCCCAAATCTCATAACACCCTTCATGGGCGATACCCGAAGCAATACTCTCTCTCCAACCATTAATGCCAAATCACGAACCTTACGATCGGCATAACTCTTTTTCTTAGACTAAGCTGCACGAAGTCTCTCCTGAATAATCTTGACCTTATCTAAGGCCTCCTGAACTATGTTTGTACCCAGTAACCGAGCCTCTACCAGCTCAAACCATCCAATTGGCGATTTGCACCGTCTACCATATAATGCCTCATAAGGAGCCATCTGAATGCTCGACTGATAACTATTATTATGAGTGTTGATACCCAATTGTTTCTCAAACTATTTTTAAATTTTCATATATACCTTCAAAATCAGTTTATATAACAACGGGAATTTTCCATAATTTTCCCATATTTTTATCAATTTATTTCTAATTTATCCTGTACTTTTATATCCCATAATTAATCATAAATTTCATTGCAAGGAACTTCAAAATATTTCTTAGCTTAATATATCATTTTGTAATCCTATTAGGATTTAATTATTTCACGAATTAGCCAATTTAGCATTATTCGGCTATAATCACAATGGCTTTGAAATTATAACCTAATTAGATATTGTATACTATTTTAATTCAATAATTAGTCATTTCATATTTTAAATATTAGTTATTCACTTTAATTTTACCTATTTAGACTGTCACGACCCAATTTCGGAGTCGTGATGGCGCCTGTTGTGGAACCAGGCCAGCCACCTAACTATAACAGTTCTAGGTTCGATTATTGGAGAAAATGCTCATTTTTAATAAATCCAAATCAGTAATAGTAGAAATTCAGAAATTGGGAAACAATTTAAGGAAGGAAAACAAAATTCAAATACTACAGCCTCGGATCTGGTGTCACGCAGTCATGAGCTGCTAATACATAAATAAGACCAAAAGAAGGGAAAATGATCAACATCGTCTAAGAGTAATACGATAGGTAGAATAAGAGAAGAGATGACGAGATCACGGTCGCCAGCTGCTACCTAATCAACTCCGATGAAACTGCTGTGACTCACTGACTAGAGCTGGATCTCAATGTACCTGGATCTTCACACAAGGTGCAGGGTATAACGTGAGTGCACCAACTCAGTAAGTAACGAAAACAACCTATGGGCTGAGAGGTAGTGACGGACTAAACCTCCGGTAGTTATGTACAACAACATATAACATGAACATGACAGTAATATAGTAAGAATTAAGCCCAATGCACCAAGTTATGTCTGTGTCTTTGCATAAGTTCATGTAAAAATCATAAAATGATTTGTACCCAGTACCCAAACCCTCATAAGGAAGTCCACTCAGTACCAAGATTGGCCATGAAGCCCAGGGAAGGTCCATCCCGGAGTATAGATAAACACAGTGACATAGTCACTCAGTACTGAGGAAAAAGGCCAATCCAGCCCCACGGAGAAGATCCATCTCCGGAACAAACCCCACGGAGAGGATCCATCTCCGGAACATATCGCTCGGACAAGATCCATGTCCAGGGAAGATCCATCCCTCAATATCTGTGCGCTCACAGGGGGTGTAAAGACTCCGGAGGGGATCCTATAAGCCCAAGCGCTATATAAAACCAACGAAGGTATGATTCAAGGATCGCTGCGGTGTGTAGTCCGATCTCATAACTGTCTCAAAAATACGGCTCTAGGCCTCACTCAGTCAATACTTTCAAGTCTCACTCACAATGCTCTCAAATATGTATAATTCAGCCCAAACCATGATAATGCAATATAACTAACAAATGTTGAGACTGAGGCATTAAGATGTATGCTACAACAGGACTGAGTGCATGATAGTAAATAACTACAGATAGAGACAGAAACAGTTGACCGTTTCAGTCTAAACACATTGGCATGAAGCCTTAGCAATTTCACTGATCATGATTTCTAATATGTTCAAGGAAATCTCCACCTTCGCAGTACAAGTATCAGTGTAAAACAACCATTAGACAATGCCATGGGATGAGCCAGGCCACAACAATCGGTATACGCCCATATGCCCATCTCCTGGCAAGTGCGTCACCTTAGTTAACATCAAATATCAGGTAACTTGGGGTTTCGAACCCTCAGTTCCAAGGTTGAAGACGTTACTTACCTCAAAACCGGCTAAAACACTACTCCGCAGTTCCCTTGCCTCAAAATTCGGCCTCCGAGTGCTCCAAATCTACCAACAATCAGATGTATAACATTATAATATGCTAAAGAATGAATCCCAATCGAAATCTATCAATAATACTCAAAAATCCCGAAATTGATCAAACCCACCCCCCCGGGCCCACATCTCGAAACTCAGTAAAATTTACACCACAACAAACTCGTCCTCCCACGAGTCCATACATACCAAGAACACAGAAATCGGAGTCCATATGACCCCTCAAATCCCCATTTCAAAGCCTCTTAATCCCGAGCCCTAACTACCCATTTTCACTGATTTTTCCCAAATTTCCCATCATTAATCCGACCTTTAATCATGCATTAACGAGTTTAGAGTCCAAAAATCTTACCTCCACGAAGCACTATCGAATTCCCTCTTCAAAAACCCTTCAAAACCTTCAAACCCGGATGAAGTATTGAGAAAGATGGCTAAAATTCGGGAAGGCTGGTTTTTATACTTTCTGTCCAGGGATCAGAACCTGCGACCACTTACTCGCACCTGTGGCTTCGCAGGTGAGATCCTCCTTCCGCACCTGCGATCTCCCCTGGAACCTCCCAAATCCGCACCTGCGATTCATCTTCCACGCCTGCGACCTCGCAGGTGCGACAAATTCCTCGCACTTGCGGACCACTCCCCACTCAACCAAATCTCGCACCTGCGGAGCCCAGTCCGCTCCTGCGGAACCGCACTTGCGGCTCCCTTTCCGCAGGTGCAAAAACACCAGCAACAGCAACCTGCAGAATCACCAAAGTCACTCCAAACTTCTCGTTAACCACCCAAAACCATCCCGAGCCCCTGGGGACCCCAACCAAACATAGCAACGCATCATGTATGACCATTCAAACTTAGCCGAGCCTTCGAAACATCAAAAACGTCAAAACTCCAAAACCTCATCTAATTCAAGCCTATGAACATTGAAATTTCTAAATTCCACCAACAATGCCGAAACTACCCAAAACAACTCCGATTGACCTGAAAATTTGCGGACACATCCAAAATGACATTACGAACATGTTCCAACTGTCGGAATTCCATTCCGACCCAAATAGCATATTTTTCGGAGCCGACCAAAAATCGCCAAAACTAACTTTTGCCAATTCAAGCCTAATTCTACACCAGACATCACAAAAACATTCCGGACCCGCTCCAAAGTCCCAAATCACCTAACAAAGGTATCCGAGCTATCAAATCCACATTCCGATGTCATTTACCAATAAGTCAACTCCGGGTTGACTTTTCCAACTCTAAGGCTAGTTTTAGAGATTAAGTGACTCAATTCCTTCTATAACCACTCCAAACCCGAGCTAACCAATTCTAACTCATCAGGAACAGTCTAACCAATCTACAACAAGGAAGAAACAGAGAAAATAATGCATGTTCTACGTAATGACCGGCTGGGTCGTTACATTCTCCCCCTCTTAAACAAACGTTCATCCTCGAACGGGTCTAGAAACATACCTGAAGTCTCAAACAAGTGAGGATATCTGCTCCGCATCTCCCGCTCGGTCTCCCAAGTGGCCTCCTCTACTGGATGACCTGTACACTGCACCTTTACTGAAGCTATCTCCTTTGATCTCAACTACCTGACCTCGCGAGTTAAAATAACCACTAGCTCTACCTCATAAGACATATCACCCTCTAGCTGAACTGTACTGAAGTCTAAGACATGAGACGGGTCACCAACATACTTCCGGAGCATCGCCACATGGAATATCAGATGCACACTCGATAACCTGGGCGGCAAGGCAAGTCTGTAAGCCACCTCTCCAACCTTCTAACGCACCTCAAACGGACCAATGAACCGGGGACTAAGCTTTCCCCTCTTCTCGAACGTCATAACATCCTTCATGGGTGACACCTTCAGCAATACCTTATCACTCACGATGAAATACACGTCCCGAACCTTCCGATATGCATAGCTCTTCTGTCTGGACTAAGCCGTGCGAAGTCGCTCCTGAATCAACTTCACCCTCTCCAATGCATCCTGAACCAAATCCGGGCCTAACAACCTAGCCTCAACAGGCTCAAACCAACCAACCAGAGATCTACACTTCATACCATATAAAGCCTCATACTGCGCCATGCTAATACTAGACTGGTAGCTGTTATTATATGCGAACTCCGCTATTGGCAGAATTTGATCCCACGAACCATAAAAATCAATCACACAGGTACACAACATGTCCTCTAGGATCTGAATAGTCCGCTCTGACTTCCTGTCGGTCCGGGGATGAAATATTGTGCTCATCTCTACCTGAGTACCCATACCTCTCTGCGTAGCCCTCCAAAACTGAGATGTGAACTGAGTACCTCTATCAGAAATAATAGAAACTGGGACCCCATGCAATCGGACAATCTCCCTAATGTAAATACTAGGTAACCTCTCCGAAGTATAAGTAGTACTGACAAGAATGAAGTGTGCGGACTTGGTCAGTCGATCCACAGTGACCCAAATAGCATCCAATCCCTTCGAAGTCCGTGGAAGCCCAACTACGAAGTCCATAGTGATCTGCTCCCACTTCTATTCCGGAATAGCTATCTCCTGAAGCAATCCACCTGGTCTCTGGTGCTCACACTTGACCTGCTGACAGTTGAGACACCGTGCTACATACTCAACAATATCCCTCTTCATCCGTCTCCACCAATATTGCTGTCTCAGGTCCTGGTACATCTTCGTGGCACCCGGATGGATGGAATACCGCGAGCTATGGGCCTCTGCCAAAATCAACTCTCGAAGGCCATCTACATCGGGTACACAAATACGGCCCTGTATCCTCATAACCCCGTCAACATCAATAATCACATCCCTGGCATCACCTCGACGGACCATGTCCTGAAGAACCAACAAGCGACGGTCATCATACTGACGTGCTATAATCCGATCATAGAGAGAAGACCGAGAAGCCATGCTAGCTACCAGCCGCGGAGGATTTGACAAATCCAACCTCACAAGCTGCCGTGCTAAGGCCTGAACATCACGTGCTAAAGGTCGCTCTACTGTTGAAAGATAGGCTAGACTCCACAAACTCCCTGCTCGGCGACTCAGGGCGTCGGCCACCACATTGTCCTTCCCCGGATGATGTAGAATGGTGAGGTCATAATCCTTAAGAAGCTCCAACCATCTCCTCTGACGCAAATTCAAATCCTTCTGCTTCAGCAGGTACTGCAAACTGCGATGATTGGTAAAAATCTCACACTGAACCCCATATAAACAATGACGTCAAATCTTCAAAGAATGAACAATGGCAGCTAGCTCAAGATCGTGCACTGGATAATTCTTCTCGTGCACCTTCAACTATCTAGACGCGTAGGCAATCACCCTATCGTCCTGCATCAAAACTGCTCCCAAGCCAACTCTGGAAGCATCACAGTAGACTGTATAAGAACCTGAATCAATAGGCAAGACTAATATCGGAGCTGTGGTCAATGCTGACTTGAGCTTCTGAAAGCTCTCCTCACACTCATCAGACAATCTGAATGGAGCACCCTTCTGGGTCAATCTGGTCAGTGGTGAAGCAATAAAAGAGGATCCCTCCACAAAGCGACGGTAATAACCTGCCAAACCAAGGAAACTCCTAATCTCTGTAGCTGAGGACGGTCTGGGCCAACTCTGCACCGCCTCTATCTTCTTCGGGTCCACCTGAATACCCTCACTAGACACCACGTGACCCAAGAAAGCTACCGAACTGAGCCAGAACTCACACTTGGAGAACTTTGCATAAAAGGTTCTCCTCTTTTAACCTCTGCAACACAACCCGCAAATGCTGAGCGTGCTCCTCCTGGCTACGAGAATACACCAGGATGTCATCAATGAACACATTAACGAATGAATCAAGGTAAGGCTGAAACACGCTGTTCATCAAGTGCATGAACGCGGCTGGGGAATTTGTCAGCCCAAATGACATAACCAAGAACTCATAGTGACCATATCTGGTCCTGAAAGAAGTCTTCAAAATATCAGAATCCCCAATCTTCAACTGGTGATACCCCGACCTCAAGTCAAATCTTGGAGAACACCTTAGCTCCCTGAAGATGATCAAATAGGTCATCAATGTGAGGCAAAGGATACCGGTTCTTCACCGTAACCTTATTCAGCTGCCTATAGTCAATGCACATGCTCATAGAACCGTCCTTCTTCTTTACGAAAAACACCGGTGCACCCCAAGGCGAAACACTAGGCCGAATGAACCCCTTATCTAAGAGTTCCTGAACCTGCTCCTTCAATTCCTTTAACTCTGCTGGGGCCATGCGGTAAGGTGGAATAGAGATAGGCTGGGTATCTGGCAACAAGTCAATACCAAAGTCAATGTCCCTGTCAGGTGGCATGCTTGGCAGGTCTGCAGGGAATACATTCGGAAAATCACGGACCACAGGAACAGAACCAATAGAAGGAGTCTCACTACTAACGTCCCTCACAAAGGCCAGATAAGACTCACATCCCTTCCCAATCATACGCTGAGCCTTCATATAGGAAACCACCCTACTAGGCACATACTCCACCGAACCTCTCCACTCAATCCTCGGCAATTCGAGCATAGCTAAGGTCACGGTCTTGGCGTGACAGTCAAGAACATCATGGCACAGAGATAGCCAATCCATGCCAAATATCACATCGAAGTCAACCATGCTAAGCAATAATAGATCCACCCGGGTCTCCAGACCCCCAATAGATATGACACAAGACCGGTACACCCGGTCTACCACAACCGTATCCCCCACTGGATTCGACACACGAACAACTGAAATCAAGGACTCACGGGGCATACCCAAGAAATACGCAAAGTATGATGAAACATATGAATATGTGGAGCCAGGATCAAATAATACTGAAGCATCTCAGTGACAGACGGAAATAATACCTGTAATCACTGCATCTGAAGCTATGGCATCTGGTCTAGCCGGAAGTGCATAGAAATGGGCCTGTCCTCCACCTGATCAACCTCCCCCTCTAGGGCGGCCTCGGACTGACTAACCTCCACCCCTGGCTGCCTGGGCGGGTGGTATAGAAACTGGTGCTGAAGTTGGAGGCTGGCTCCTCTGCTGATAAGAACTACCAAAAAGGCGGGGACAATACCTCTTGATGTGACCTGGATCCCCACACTCGAAACAACCCCTCTCAGCAAAAGACGGTGGGGACTGAAGGGAACCCTTGGAACCAGAGTAGCTGCTAGAAGAGCCATGTGCTGAAGAACCCTGATCTGATAGTGGCCGGGATGAGCTCTGGGCTGGAAGTGCACTGAATGATGAACGACCCGGATGAGAACTACGAGGGCCGTGTCCAGATGAAGTACCACTATAAACTGTACGGGCTAGCTGAAGAGGCCTAAATGGACGACCTTTGTTGTACTGAGACTAACCTCCCGAGTGACCACCACCATAACTACCAGATCCTCGAGGCCTCTTGGCCTCCCTCTCAACACACTCCTGGCGGCGCACTGACTCAATCTCCCTGGCTATGTCAACTACCTCCTCAAAAGAAGCCCTAGATTCCCTCTCTCTAGTAAGAAATATCCGTAACTGATAAGTAAGACCGTCAACAAACCTCCGGATCCTCTCTCAGTCTGTGGGAACTAGCCAGATTGCATGACGGGATAACTCAGAGAACCTCATCTCATACTGCATCATGGTCATGTCTGCCTGACGCAACTGCTCGAACTCTCTACGCAGCTTCTCCCTGCGGGATTGTGGTATATACTTCTCCAAGAAGAGAATGGAGAACTGGTGCCATGTAAGGGGCGCTGCATAAGTGGGTCCATGCCTCTCATAGGCCTCCCACCAAGCAAGTACAGCTCCTGAAAACTGAAAAGTAGTTAATGGAACCCCACTGGCCTCTAATATCCCTGCTGTGCGTAGTATCCTCTGACACTTGTCCAAGAAGGCCTGGGCATCCGCGCCTTCTGTACCACTAAAAGTCGGAGGCTGGTGTCTACTGAACCTCTCCAACCTACGCTACTCATCATCATCTAAAGCTGGGACCACATAAATCTGTACCGGAGAAATAAGCTATACTGGAACTGCCCCAGGTGTCTGAAGTCCCTGGGTGACCTTCTCAGGTGTCCGGGCAGCTCGAGTCTGAATGCCTCTCCCAGCCTGAGAAGTAGTAGAAGTAGTGGACATCGCAACGGCATATGCCAAGCTGGTGCACACTGTCAAAATCTGATCTAGGGTCTCCTGAAGACCCGGAATCACTATGGGCACTGCTGGTGCCTGAGCCTGTCATGCTGGTATCTCAGCTGCGGGAACCTGATCCTGGACAATGGGAGGGTCCAGAGGTGCTGCCCTAGCTGCTGTGTGGACTGCACCCCTCCCTCTGCCACGGCCTCGACCCCTGGCTGGTCCTGCTAGTGCCTGGTCGCCGCTGTCGCTAGCACGAGTCCTCACCATCTGTGAGAGAGTGAAAACAACAAGAATTTAGTTCCAGAATTCAACAGAGTCGCAGACAGAATTCAAAGATGTGGAATTTTCCTAAGGGTTCTGTAGCCTCTCGAAGATAGGTACAAACGTCTCCGTACCGATCCACAAGACTCTACCAAACCTGCTCATGACTTGTAAGACCTATTCAACCTAGAGTTACGATACCAACTTGTCACGACCCAATTTTTGAGTCGTGATGGCTCCTGTCGTGGAACCAGGCCAGCCACCTAACTATAACAGTTCTAGGTTAGATATTGGAGAAAATGCTCATTTTTATAAATCCAAATCAGTAATTGTAGAAATTCAGAAATTGGGAAATAATTTAATGAAGGAAAAAAAAATTCAAATACTACAACCTCGGATCCGGTGTCACGCAGTCATGAGCTGCTAATACATAAATAAGACCCAAAAGAAGGGAAAATGATCAACATCGTCTAAAAGTAATACGACAGGTAGAATAAGAGAAGAGATGACGAGATCACGGTCGCCAGCTGCTACCTCGTCAACTCCGATGAAACTGTTGTGACTCACTGACCAGAGCTGGATCTCAATGTACCAGGATCTGCACACAAGGTGCAGGGTATAATGTTAGTACACAATCTTAGTAAGTAACGAAAACAACCAATGGGCTGATAGGTAGTGACGGACTAAACCTCCGGTAGTTTTGAACAACAACATATAACATGAACATGACAGTAATATAGTAAGAATTAAGCCCAATGCACCAAGTTATGTCTGTGTCTTTGCATAAGTTCATGTAAAAATCAGAAAATGATATGTACCCAGTACCCAAACCATCATAAGGAAGTCCACTCAGTACCTAGATTGGCCATGAAGCCCAGGGAAGGTCCACCCCAGAGTATAGATAAACACAGTGACATAGTCACTCAGTACTGAGGAAAAATTCCAATCCAACCCCACGGAGAAGATCCATCTCCGGAACAAACCCCATGGAGAAGATATCTCCGGAACATATCGCTCGGACAAGATCCATGTCCAGGGAAGATCCATCCCTCAATATCTGTGCGCTCACTGGGGGTGTAAAGACTCCGGAGGGGCTCCTATAAGCCCAAGCGCTATATCAAACCAACGAAGGTATGATTCAAGGACCGCTGCGGTGTGCAGTCCGATCTCATAACTGTCTCAAAAATCCGGCTTTAGGCCTCACTCAGTCAATACTTTCATGTCTCACTCACAAAGCTCTCAAATATGTATAATTCAGCCCAAACCATGATAATGCAATATAAGTAACAAATGTTGAGACTGAGGCATTAATATGTATGCTACAACATGACTGAGTGCATGATAGTAAATAACTACAGATAGAGACACCAACAGTTGACCGTTTTAGTCTAAACACATTGACATGAAGCCTTAGCAATTTCACTTATCATGATTTCTAATATGTTCAAGGAAATCTCCACCTTCGTAGTACAAGTATCAGTGTAAACAACCATTAGACAATGCCATGGGATGAGCCAGGCCACAACAATCGGTATACGCCCACATGCCCGTCACTTGGCAAGTTCGTCACCTTAGTTAACAACAAATATCAGGTAACTTGGGGTTTCGAACCCTCAGTTCCAAGGTTGAAGACGTTACTTACCTCAAAACCGGCTAAAAAACTACTCCACAGTGCCCTAGCCTCAAAATTCGGCCTCCGAGTGCTCCAAATCTACCAGCAATCAGATGTATATCATTATAATATGCTAAAGAATGAATCCCAATCGAAATCTATCAAAAATACTCAAAAATCCCGAAATTGATCAAACCCGGCCCCCCGGGCCCACATCTCGGAACTCGATAAAATTTACACCACAAGAAACCTCGTCCTCCCACGAGTCCATACATACCAAGAACACAGAAATCGGAGTCCAAATGACCCTTCAAATCCCCATTTCAAAGCCTCTTAATCCTAAGCCCTAACTACCCATTTTCACTGATTTTCCCCAAATTTCCCATCATTAATCCGACCTTTAATCATGCATTAACGAGTTTAGAGTCCAAAAATCTTACCTCCACGAAGCACTATCGAATTACCTCTTAAAACTTAAAACACGGATAAAGTATTGAGAAAGATGGCTTAAATTCGCGAAGGATGGTTTTTATACTTTCTGTCCAGGGATCTCGCACCTGCGACCACTTACTCGCACTTGCGGCTTCACAGGTGCGATCCTCCTTCCGCACCTGCGATCTCCCGTGGAACCTCCCAAATCGGCACCTGCAATTCATCTTTCGTGCCTGCAACCTCGCAGGTGCGACAAATTCCTCGCAGCTGCGGACCACTCCCCACTCAGCCAAATCTCGCACCTGCGGAGCCCAGTCTGCTCCTGCGGAATCGCACCTGTGGCTCCCTTTCCGCACGTGCAAAAACACCAGCAACAGCAACCTGCAGAATCACTAAAGTCACTCCAAACTTCCCGTTAACCACCCAAAACCATCCCGAGCCCCTCGGGACCCCAACCAAACATACCAACGCATCATGTATGACCATTCAAACTTAGCTGAGCCTTCGAAACACCAAAAACAACGTCAAAACTCCAAAAACTCTTCGAATTCAAGCCTATGAACATTGGAATTTCTAAATTCGACCAACGATGCCGAAACTACCCAAAACAACTGCGATTGACCTGAAAATTTGCGGACACATCCACAATGACATTACAAACCTGTTCCAAAAGTCAGAATTCCATTCCTACCCCGATAGCCTATTTTCCACTGCCGACCGGAAATCGCCAAAACTAACTTTCGCCAATTCAAGCCTAATTCTACACCAGACATCACAAAAACATTCCGGACACGCTCCTAAGTCCCAAATCACCTAACGAAGCTATCCAAGCTATCAAATCCGCATTCCGAGGTCATTTACCAATAAGTCAATTCCAGGTTAACTTTTCCAACTCTAAGTCTACTTTTAGAGACTAAGTGACTCAATTCCTTCTATAACCACTCCAAACCCGAGCTAACCAATTCTAACTTATCATGAACAGTCTAACCAATCTTCAACAAGGCAGAAACAGAGAAAATAAAGCATGTTCTATGTAACGACCGGTCAGGTCGTTACATTCTCCCCCTCTTAAACAAACGTTCGTCCTCGAACGGGTCTAGAAACATACCTGATGTCTCAAACAGGTGAGGATATCTTCTCCGCATCTCCCGCCCGGTCTCCCAAGTGGCCTCATCTACTGGTTGACCTCTCCACTGCACCTTCACTGAAGCTATCTCCTTTGATCTCAACTTCCTGACCTCGCGAGCCAAAATAGCCACTGGCTCCACCTCATAAGACATATCACCCTCGAGATGAACTGTACTGATGTCTAAGACATGAGACGGGTCACCAACATACTTCCTGAGCATCGACACATGGAATACCGGATGCATACTCGATAACCTGGGCGGCAAGGCATGTCTCTAAACCACCTCTCCAACCTTATGAAGCACCTCAAACGGACCAGTGAACCGGGGACTAAGCTTTCCCCTCCTCCTGAACCTCATAACACCCTTCATGGGTGATACCTTCAACAGTACATTATCACCCACCATGAAAGACATGTACCGAACCTTTCGGTCTGCATAGCTCTTCTGTCTGGACTGAGCCGTGCGAAGTCGCTCCTGAATCAACTTCACCCTTTCCAATGCATCCTGAACCAAATCCGCGCCTAACAACCTAGCCTCACCGGGCTTTAACTAACAAACCGGAGATCTACACCTCCTACCATATAAAGCCTCATACGGTGCCATCTGAATACTAGACTGGTAGCTATTATTATATGCGAACTCCGCTAATGGCAGAAACCGATCACACGAACCACCAAAATCAATCATACAGGTGCGCAACATATCCTCTAGGATCTGAATAGTCCGCTCTGACTTCCCGTCGGTCTGGGGATGAAATGCTGTGCTCATCTCTACCTGAGTACCCATACCTCCATGCATATCCCTCCAAAACTGAGATGTGAACTGAGTACCTATGTCAGAAATAATAGAAACTGGGACCCCATGCAATCGGACAATCTCCCTAATGTAAATACCAGCTAACCTCTCCGAAGTATAAGTAGTACTGACAGGAATGAAGTGCGCGGACTTGGTCAGTCGATCCACAATGACCCAAATAACATCCAATCCCTTCGAAATCCGTGGAAGCTCAACTACAAAGTCCATAGTGATCTGCTCCCACTTCCATTCCGGAATAGCTATCTCCTGAAGCAATCCACCTGGTCTCTAGTGCTCACACTTGACCTGCTGACAGTTGAGACACCTTGCTACATACTCAACAATATCCCTCTTCATCCGTATCCACCAATACTGTTGTCTCAGGTCCTGGTACATCTTCGTGGTACCCGGATGGATGGAATACGCGAGCTATGGGCCTCTTCCAAAATCAAATCTCGAAGTCCATCTACATCGGGCACACAAATACGACCCTACATCCTCATAACCCCGTCATCATCAATAGTCACATCCCTGAAATCACCTCGACGGACCCTATCTTGAAGAACCAACAAGCAACGGTCATCATACTGACGTGCTATAATCCGATCATAGAGAGAAGACCGGAAAGCCATGCTAGCTACCACCCGCGGAGGATATGACAAATCCAACCTCACAAGCTGCCCTGCTAAGGCCTGAACATGACGTGCTAAGGGTCGCTCTGCTCGGCGACTCAGGGCATCGGCCACCACATTGGCCTTCCCCGAATGACATAGAATGGTGAGGTCATAATCCTTAAGAAGCTCCAACCATCTCATCCGGGGAAAATTCAAATCCTTCAGCTTCAGCAGGTACTGCAAACTGCGATGATCGGTAAAAATCTCACACTGAACCCCATATAAATAATGACGCCAAATCTTCAAAGAATGAACAATGGCAGCTAGCTCAAGATCGTGCACTGGATAATTCTTCTCGTGTACCTTCAAATGTCTAGATGCGTAGGCAATCACCCTACCGTCCTGAATCAAAATCGCTCCCAAGAAAACTCTAGAAGCATCACAGTAGACTGTATAAGAACCTGATATAGCAGGCAAGACTAATACCGGAGCTGTGGTCAATGCTGACTTGAGCTTCTGAAAGCTTTCCTCACACTCATCGGACCATCTGAATGGAGCATCCTTCTGGGTCAATCTGGTCAGTGGTGAAGCAATAGAAGAGAATCCGTCCACAAAGCAACAGTAATAACCCGCCAAACCAAGGAAACTCCTAATCTCTGTAGCTGAGGACGGTTTGGACCAACTCTGCACCGCCTCTATCTTCTTCGGGTCCACCTGAATACCCTCACTAGACACCACGTGACCCAAGAAAGCTACCAAACTAAGACAGAACTCACACTTGGAGAACTTTGCATAAAGCTTCTCCTCTCTCAACCTCTGCAACACAACCCGCAAATGCTGAGCGTGCTCCTCCTGGCTTCGAGAATACACCAGGATGTCATCAATGAACACAATAATGAATGAATCAAGTTAAGGCTGAAACACGCTGTTCATCAAGTGCATGAACGCGGCTGGGGCATTGGTCATCCCAAAAGACATAACCAAGAACTCATAGTGACCATATCTGGTCCTGAAGCAGTCTTCAAAATATCAGAATCCCGAATCTTCAATTGGTGATACCCCGACCTCTAGTCAATCTTGGAGAACACCTTAGCTCCTTGAAGCTGATCAAATATGTCACCAATGCGAGGCAAAGGATACCGGTTTTTCACCGTAACCTTATTCAGCTGCCTATAGTCAATGCACATGCGCATAGAACCGTCCTTTTTCTTTATGAACAACAACGGTGCACCCCAAGGCGAAACACTAGGCCGAATGAACCCCTTATCTAGAAGTTCCTGAAGCTGCTCCTTCAATTCCTTTAACTCTGCTGGGGCCATGCGGTAAGGTGGAATAGAGATAGGCTGGGTATCTAGCAACAAGTCAATACCAAAGTCAATGTCCCTGCCAGGTCTGCAGGGAATACATCCGGAAACTCACGGACCACAGGAACAGATTCAATAGAAGGAGTCTCACTACTAACATCCCTCACAAAGGCAAGATAAGACTCACATCCCTTCCCAATCGTACGCTGAGCCTTTAGATAGGAAATCATCCTAGTAGGCACATACTCCATCGAACCTCTCCACTCAATCCTCGGCAATCGGGGCATAGCTAAGGTCACGGTCTTTGCGTGATATTCAAGAACATCATGGCACGGAGATAGCCAATCCATGCCCAATATCACATCGAAGTCAACCATGCTAAGCAATAATAGATCCACCCGGGTCTCCAAACCCCCAATAAATATGACACAAGACCGGTACACCCGGTCTACCACAACCGTATTCCCCACTAGAGTCGACACATGAATAGCTGAAATCAAGGACTCACGGGGCATACCCAGGAAATGTGCAAAGTATGATGAAACACATGAATACGTGGAGCCAGGATAAAATAATACCGAAGCATATCAGTGACAGACGGAAATAATACCTGTAATCACTGCATCTGAAGCTATGGCATTTGGTCTGGCCGGAAGTGCATAGAAATGGGCATGTCCTCCACCTGATCAACCTCCCCCTCTAGGGCGGCCTCAAACTGACTGACCTCCACCCTTGGCTACCTGGGCGGGTGGTGTAGAAATAGGTGCTAAAGCTGGAGGCTGGCTCCTCTGTTGATAAGAACTACCAGAAAGGCAAGGACAATACCTCTTGATGTGACCTGGATCCCCGTACTCGAAACAACCCCTCTCAGCAAAAGACGATGGGGACTCAAGGGAACCCCTAGAACCAGAGTAGGTGCTAGAAGAGCCATGTGCTGAAGAACCCTGAACTGATAGTGGCTGGGATGAGCTCTGGGCTAGAAGTGCACTGAATGATGGACGGCCCGGATGAGAACTACGAGGGTCGTGTCCAGATGAAGTACCACTGTAAACTAGACGGGCTGACTGAGGAGGCCTGAATGGACGGCCAAAAATTACCCCTTCCTTAATAAGTCCTAGACGACTACCCCCTCCCTCTCATTTAAATTCTCTCATTCATCTCTCTACCTCCCTCCCTCTCTATCTCTGGTTTTCCCTAGAACCTTATCGTCTCCTCCTCTCAGATGGGCTCTTTTTGTCTTCTCCGTCCACCTCCCTCGCCGGAAGCTATGTCCTCTCACCATCCATTAGCGTTTGCTTCACCCCACATCGGTTTGATGCTACCCTGAGGTGAACCTGGAGCGGTTTAACTCCTACCCATGGTCCTTCATGCAATTTTTCGGCCACCTCCGGCCGTTCGAGTAAGATCTATGATTTTTTCGCCCAAAGCCGGTAACATTTTAAGGTTTTTCTTATCTTCTTTGGGTCCTCTTAAACCCTAACTCTTAAGATTTTCCGATTTCTTTTAGATCTATCTTAGATTTGTGTATATTATGAGCTTTCTATTGTTACCTCAAAGGTTTTTTCCGATTTTTCTAAAGTGACTCTTCATCTTCATGACTAGAGTTTCTGAAACCTTTTCTCCAAAATGATTTTCTCTGATTTTAAGTGTTATTCTACGATTCTTGTCATATTTAAACGATTTTATTAAGTTCTCCCTTAGCCTAACTGATTATGTTGAAAACCCCTTATTTTTGACACTTAGTCTTGGACTCTGAGTTCATCTTTACTGTATGTTCATTCGACTTGTCTGTATGTCTGAGTCTCATGAATATGTCTCGATTAATTTGAGTATTTTTGTAATACCCTAGTGATGTCTTATTTGGGTTGCCGATTTGGTTCTTCCTGTTTAAAAATTGTTTGTTTGTTTATTCATGGAAGCCTATACTATTTCCCTTAATCAGTGTTATTCTTTCATTATCGAATCCTTGATTTACTGTGTTAATACTCCTTATAGATTTCTGGCTACTTGTTCGTTTTTGATTACCATCTTTAAATTATTACCTTATCGTGTGGTTAACTATATTATTGATTGATTCTTGTTGTTATTTACTTAATTAGAACTTTATGAACCTATCCCTAATTGCTTGTTCTATACCTATAGTGTTTGAATTCTTTCCTTAATTGTTACACTACCCTATATTCGGGCTATGTGATTTCTTTCCTTAAGTGGTTTCCTGTCTTTTATCGTTGGTAAGTGACTCCCTTAATTAAGGGGATACTTGGAGTGATTTTTATTCTTAATTGATTCCGAGTTCTATAATTACTGAACAATTGATTCTTGCCTTAATTACCTATCTTCTAAACTGCTATATATGCACAATCTTCCTATTTTATTCAAAACACACACAGACACGAACTAATCTGTTCAACTCTCTCATTCATAACTAAAACTTTCTACTCTCTCTATTCTCTCTTCTGTGCTACATGCTACTACTCTAAGTTAGTTGGCTGCAAGCCAAGGCTAACTACTGTGCATCTCCTATCTCTTGCTTTGTGTTACTGTTTTCTTCACCTCACTGGTATGTTCTAAATTCAGATTTTAATTCTCAAATCAACATGTTTATACTACTGTTGCAATTCATTATGTTTCTAATTAACTTTTACTTATTATTTTGTTGTTCAACATGTAACTAAGATCCTGAACCCCATTCACATGTTAAGCTATCCTCTACTTGTCATAACTAACATGCCTTAATGTACTTGATACATGCTCTATGTGAATCTTCATGCCTGTGTTTATGGTACATAAGTTTGATTAGAATGTATCATATTGTCTTGAACCATTTGGTATTGTTATATCCTATACCCTACTGTATCCCCCAATCCCCTGAATCCTCATGAACTTCTGATTTTATGCTACCTGCTACATGTTTGTCATCATGTGCCCTATATTTCCCCAATCCTAAATGCCCATGTGTGAAGGTTTGTGGTGCTGAACCTGTCTTGGTTCTTTGTTCCATGTGTGATGCTGGACCTGTTTGGGTTCTAATGTTGGTATGTTGCTTGTTGACCCTGCTCTTTCAAAGGTGCTTTACTAAGACAATTTTACAAAGCTGCTTCCACTAAATCTCTTTTCCAAAACTGTTTACTTACTTATGTTTTTCAAACTATATTAAGAACTCTCACTCTACTCTTAGGCCCCCCCCCCCCAAGTTCTGCCCCTTTTGTGTGAGCATTGCCTTGGGACCCTTGAGCTCCCTCTGAACTTTGACACAAAAGAGCTGGCCTTTCCACACTGCACTTACTCTATCTTGGCTATGAAATCAAGGTGTGAGCACTGCCCGGGATCCCTTGAGGTCCTTAGGGAATTCTGACACACCCGGATTGTGAAAAGGCTGTAAAACAGTACCTGGCATTGAGGACATGGAGATCTGGGCCTATTCTGTAGTCTCCCTATAGTTAACTTCTTACTTTTCTTCTCAATTATGTAATTCTATTCAGAGGTCTGTAATAATTATTGTAAAACAACTAGGGGGACGGATAGTGAAAATGGGTGGGTGATGTGCATGTTGTAGTATAATTAAGGGTAGAGATCCTATTTCTAGGTTTATTTTCTCTATTCTCAATAGTAGCCATGTTTAGGTACAACATGCCAAGCATTCCATGCATTAGATATTATGCTACTTAGGCTCATTCATACTGTTTTCTTTCAGCATGTCATTATTTATTGCATGCACTTAGAAATCATTCTATAGGGTAAATAATACCCAACAAAACAATTGCTATCATATGACTCTTCCATATGAACCTTTCCTGAAACTTTATTTAGGAATCATGTCCGGGAATGAATAATGTTAACGAAATTATGTCTCATCTTAAAAATCCTGTTTCTAGGTATATAACATTAAAAACTATCATTTATGTTCTGAAACTGTGCAGAATGCTGTGATGTGCATTTAGAAATCCTGCCTTAGTATAAATGTGTTGTTCATGTGCTTACCATGCTACAGACTTAAAAATCCTACTTTAGGTAACAACACTAAAAACTGTCACTCCTGTCTATTCTGAAACTGTGCATAACTTGATGTACATTTAGAGATCCTGTTTTAATAACTACATATGCATCATTCTGCATTAGACATCATATTATAAGATCATACTCATTTAACTACACTTAGTCTAAATACAGACATATAAAATAGTCCTCCTGCTCTAATAGACTAGTAATAAATCCCTGAATATTCGCGAGAGCTAGAACTGCATGTTATTAGGTATGACGAACTAAAGTTGTTATCAACTCATAACGATTGCTACACACCTAGGCAAGCCTTAGGTAATCAACCATAAAGAAATAAAACCAGAACTGTTTTCTGTGGTTAGTGTTCAACTGTTAACATGTTCAACACCGGTAAACAAGCCTGATTAGGACTTCCTCTCTGAGTTATGCAAGAGAATCTGTCTTTGAGTCATCACTTAGAAACCATGCTTAGGATCTGAACCTGAATTTGGACCTTAACTGTGCATGAGTCATGCTGTTTATGTGTACTATGTGTGGAGGTATACTTGGGCCTTCTGTTTGTCTTCCATGCTTCCCTTAATTGAAGTCCTATATGTTTTATTATGTGTCGCCTTAGTATTTTCACCTTTTAAAACCTGAGGGTCTGCCTAGCACCTCCCTTAAAGGATAAGGGTCCTAAATTCCTCCGGGACTTATAGGAAGGGACGGGTAACAACATGCAATAGAGGTCAAGACCAACATTCTCTTTAGTAACCTTCACGGGGTGGGAAAGGGTAGATATGGATATGATGAGCGGTGCGTTAATACCACGTGTAGCCCCTCTTTGAGGAGTGTCATACCGGGCATTGCATTGATGTGATCTATATTGTAAATAAACCTAGGATACCCCGTTACTTCCATAAACCTTCTTAGATTGTGATCCCTTTCAAAATTTATCTTAACTGTTTATCAAATATTTGTACTTAGACTTAAATCCCTATATTTGAGCCCTACTTGTTTATTTGCTAAATTGTACAAATTCACAAAAAGCTTTTTCAGGAACCACACTTGTGGATCCTGAGGGATGCCTAAAACCTTCCCCTTAGGATAGTTTCAAGCCCTTACCCTGTCTCTGGTTATCAACTTAGTTGTAAATGAACCCAATAGGTTCCCTAACGCACCTTAAAATCGTTAGGTGGCTACTCTTCAAAAATGCAAACCCCTTTCCAAAGGGAACGAGTTGTCTCAACCTAATGTCATAAACCCCTTTAGAATCGGGCCCCGAAAGGAGTGCTTCAGGAAAAGGGGGGGGGGGGGGGACAGCATGGCGG
>ML297155.1:0-15760 GCA_005239495.1 Nicotiana undulata | reverse complement strand
AGGAAAAGGGGGGGGGGGGGGTGACAGCATGGCGGCTCTGCTGAGGATCATTTGGATTTTTCCATTTCAAACTGCCTTGTGAATTTGTACCTTTACTTTTTTTGATATTTGCACCCTTTCATTTTCCCCTTTTATGTGCAATTAATTTTTTATCTCTTTCAAGTATTTACTCTTTCCCAAAAAACAAAACTGAAATGTTTCTTTGTTTCCCTTTGTAAATCATAATTGTTCTATTTACCGCTTTCTTAATGTGAAAATACATGATAACATGCTTTTAATGCTTATTTATTATTGCATAAACGTGATCAACATCATATTCCACTCGTGCCAAATGAAATACTATAGCAACTCTTGATGAGTGGTTGCGCCCTTCCAATATCACTACCCCCTAAATTCGGAAAGGCTTATTTGCGGTAAAACTAGTCGATCAGCGGTGCAGTCAACGGTTTCTTGCCTTTCCCCCTTGAGTTGTCCGCTCAAGGGTACCAGTCTAAAACCCCGTAAAAACCTTACTCCATTATACTGCTGCATGTATCATGGTCAAACCTAGCTAGGCTAACGTGTTGTCCGCATAATAGCCTTTAAGATAGCCTTTCCAAAAGTCCACTTGGTTTCCATAAACGCAAACAAACCTCATTGCGTTCTTTGCATTTATTTGGAGAATTAAATGATTCAAGCTAATTGTTGATGTTAAATAGTCGAGTCTGTTAAGGGTAAGGGCCTAACCTTGTTTGCCTTGCAAAAATATAAGGCACGAAGTCCCCAAATTCGGCAGGGTCACCAACATCCACCTGAAATTGATAGACTGGTGGGAGGACTTACATTCTAGTGACAAAACCCCCGTCAGAAAATATCTGGGTAATCTACCATCTCTCCTGGAGGTCCGGCCTAATAACATGATAATAGAGGCTACTACCTTGTTTTGGGATTGTGAAAGGGTCGTGTTTCGCTTTGGGGATATCGAAATCACACCTTTGCCAGAGGAGATAGGAGGACTGGTCGGTCTAGTTTGGGAAACCCCATGTTTGCTAATGCATGAGAATCGCACAGTCAAGGGTTTCTTAAAAATGATGGGTCTGATGAAGAATGCAGAATTGGTATGCCTAAGGGAATCATACAACCCTTTTGACTACCTATATGAGAGGAATGGTCATAACAAATCATGTCGTACCTACCATGATGAGTTTGCCATCACGTCCTTGGGACACATCTATCGCAGGGTATTTGTCTTCATGCTTTGCTTCCTGGGTCTAATCGTGTTTCCAATGAAGAAAGAAAGGATCCATACTAGGCTGGCTATGGTAACCAAAACCCTAATGGAGGGGATTGGCGGGCAGACATTCAACATTGTGCCCATGATTATTGCAGACATATACCGAGCCTTAGAAAAGTGTCAACGAGGAGCGAGACACTTCGAAGGCTGCAATCTACTACTTCAGCTTTGGCTCTTAGAACATCTACAAAAGGGCCAGTATCGACAAGAGTTTCAGCGAAGGGCGTGGAATGACCACATCGCTTTCCACCATCCAAAGCGAATGACTTACATTCCCGACATGTTCGCTCAGCCTGAGAATGCCAAAGGATGGGTTGAGCTCTTTGATAATCTGACTGAAGAACAAGTTCAATGGATGTTCGAGTGGTTTTCGACCGAAGAGTTCATTTCCCGGTCCAGAGATGCACCATTCCTGATACTAATTGGCCTGAGAGGAACATACCCTTACGTCCCTCTCCGAGTTATGAGACAAGCAGGTAGGAAGCAAGTTATACCCAGGGTCGACAAGATGAGTAATCTTCGAGCAGACTTCCAAAATGATGATAGTCCTCACAAGTGCCAATCCCAGCACATGTGGCACTGTAAGATTGTGATGGAGAAAGACACCATTGAGACAGACCGATACCACGCTGGTTGCACCCCCTTCTATTTAGGTTGGTTGGAAGATAATTGGTATGGTCTGGGCAAGCCAGGATTCGTTCAAGGCCACAAGATTATAGATGAAAAGGCCGAGGCGCAAGTCAAATACAACCAGTTGCACAAGGATCCGTGAATGCGAAAGTGAGCACCGAGAAATACATGAGTCCAATAAGAAGTTGATCGGGGAATGGAAAGACATGGCCCTCAGTACCAACAAGAGGCTAGGATACTTAGAATGAGGCATAGTCGAGCTAGAGGGAAAGTTTCTCAAAAGGGTTGAAGACTGTCAAAAGACTGAAGGGACCGAATGTGGACATCTAGCCAGAGCATACCTGTTGCTGGGTCTCCGCGAGCTGGGGCAGCTGTTCGAGGGAGCCAAAGATGCTGAGTCTGGGAAGGTCCTTCTGGGACCAAGTAGATAGAAATGTCTTTCTTTTGCTTTATCGATGTAATAAGGCCAATGGCCATTAACAACCTATATTTCTTGTTTATTTAGCGTCGTTTTGAGTTTCGTCTATTTCTTATCAATAAAATGAGGCATTTAGCATTTTAAGTTCTCCAAATCAATTTGTCGCTAGGCCTACGTCAGACACAAAGAGGTTCCCAAATTAGGACGCGCTCTACATTCCCGCACTATATGTTTAAATATTGCAATACTTTTCATAATCCTCACTGACTCCGCTACCTTTTGTTTTTGTTTTTGTTTTCTTTCTTTTATTATTCCCCTCCCCAAAGTTTTGTTCGTGCACTCTGGCATCATCATTCTATCTCACAAGATCCAAGGGCCCTCCACCCACTCCTTCTCCTAGTCCTCCTAAAGGCAAGAACAAAGGAAAGAATAAAATGGAAGATTCAAGCAACATCATGAAGGAGAACATGATTGAATGGTTAGAGGCCACTGATGACCAGGGTATTCGGGTTCCTAATGAGAATATGTCACAGCTTGAGCAAAAGTTACTGAAATTCCAAGAAGGGCTTGATCAGGTTCGAAATCTGGCAAACCTGTCATTTTTCCTGAACATCCCAGACGTCACCCTCCCCATCCTACACCTCCACAAAATATCCCAAGATAACAGAATCATCCCGCACCTCACCATCACGCCACTCCATCAAAAAACCAAACTTTCCCAACGCAATGCAATACCTGCCATACCCCAAATAACACTCCACTACTTATCCCAGAACCTCAGAACTCCACAGATGGCCATTTCCACACGTATGCATTAGACCACCATAATAATCCTATCCACGTGGAGACCATGCCACACTCCACTCTGCCTATCTCATACACACCTGGGTCGGATGAAAAGGATCTGCTTATCAAGAACTTGGCCGTGGAACTCAAGAATTTTACTAGTCGGGTTCAAGGCGTCGAGGGAATCAAGGGAGTCAAAGGGATGAACTATGAGGACCTCTACATATAGCCTAATGTCGAACTGCCTGAGGGGTACAAACCTCCTAAGTTCGAAATGTTTGATGGTACAGGTGATCCCAGGGTTCATCTGAGGACTTATCATGACAAGGTAGTTAGAGTAGGGAGGAAAAAAATAATCCACTCCAAACGTCTGCAACAATCCTCTTCCAGGCCATAAGGGTGGAGGTATCCACATGATTGAAATAGAAGATGACTGGAATCCTGAGGGATCGATCGGGTTGATCGCATAAGGAGATAAATCAAAGAAATTGGAAGTTACTCTCAATCCGATCATAGTCCAGATTCAACCGTCTGAGGCTGCTGAGGTAAACATGTCTATACCTTTTGAGTTTGAAGCAGCGCCACCCGCAAAGACACCGACATCGATTGAGGTTGAATTCGTGTCCCCGGCAAATGCACCCGCACCATTTGAGGTTGCAGTCTTGCCACCCAAGGCACATGTTCCATTCTAAGTAAGGATAGCCATGCCGATCCTAGTGGCGATGTCAACCACGTCACCCTTCTATACAAATGTTATACCTTGGGACTATACAGCCGAGGCGAGAAGGAAGGGCGAGGTCAAGACTAGAGAAGCTGTTGCAGCACAGGGTATGACAAGAACTGGTAGAGTTTATACCCCTGAACATTTGGCCGAATCAAGAAAGCAGGTTTCTAATCGGCCTCCCCTTATTGAGACAGGTCCGGACGACCTTTGGAATAAAGTACAGGACAAAGAGTACTCGGTCATCGACCAGTTGAACAAGACGCCATCACAAAAATCCATTCTCTCTTTGCTGCAGAATTTTGAGACACATAGGAATGCTTTGTTGAAGGTGTTGAATGAAGCATATGTGCCGAACAATATCACGAGCGGGGAAATGGCCAATATGGTAGGCCAAGTGTTGGAAAGACATAAGATCACTTTTCATGAAGACGAGCTGTGACCTGAAGGGCTAGGGCATAACAAAGCACTGCACATCACCGTGCAATGCAAAGATTATTTCATCACCAGAATCCTGATCGATGGAGGATAAAGTCTTAACATCTGTCCACTAATAACACTCAAGAAATTGGGTAAAGGGATGCATGAGATAAAGGATGGAGCAATCAATGTGAAAGCTTTCGATGGTTCTCAAAGGTCTACCATTGGTGAGATTAGTCTATGCCTGCAGATGGGACCAACCTGGTTCGAGATCGATTTCCAAGTAATAGATGTACCAGCGTCCTACAACTTGCTATTAGGACGACCCTGGATCCATGCCGCTAGGGACGTAGCGTCAACGCTGCACCAGGCAGTAAAGTTCGAGTGGAATCACCAGGAAGTGATCATTCACAGCGACGGTAGCAACCCAATTTATAGTCGCCAAACTATTCCGGAAAACGAAGGAAGGAGGAAACTAGGTAGAGAAACTTACCACCACATTGAACGGGTCAATGCTATCGACAAAGACAAATGATAGGATAGCAAAATCGAAAGCATACTAAGTTGGAGTGGGTACGAACCTGGCAAAGGGCTCGGAAAGAACCTCCAAGGAATCTCTAAACCCATAAAGCTCAAGAAACGTGGTACTACCTTCGGTTTGGGATATGAGTACACCTAGGAAGAATTCAATAACTGGTCGCCACCATGGCGCAGTCCTTACTACCCTTTGAAGCATCCAATACCACATTTGGAGTAGACGTTTCAGCAAGCTGGCATTATTTATGAGACAGACGAAGAGAAAGCACTCGCCGCATTGAGGAACTTATTCCTAAAGGATGATGACATGGACTGTTGTGTTATTCTCGAGGAGGAGGTGGAGGAAGGCCCTTCCCTACAGGTTGTGTGTAGAGGAGCATACCTCAAGAATTGGACCATCAGGACAACCAAAGCCCGACGAGCCTCAGGGTAGCGAGGCTAAAACAAGCGTTATTCATTGTTTTCCTTTGCTAAATGATTTCCTTTTCGCGTTTTAATTCCTGCAATAAGATCTTCAATGTTCAAAACAATTATTCAATTTATCAAAAGCATTTTAATTTTCTTATAAATCAATATTTATTGCTATCATTTTTCTCTCATTACTTTACCTATAAAAAATTACTATTACTTGTCTCGGTGAACCGATGACTGTGACATGCAATGAGACAACACAACAAACGAACATTAATTCAGAGGAAGATGACATACCTGACAAGATTATCAAGGAAGTCGAGACTTTTGAGAACATACCTAAGTCCAACCTGGACGAGACCGAAGTCGTCAAGTTGGGAGATTCAGAAAACGTCAAGGAAACACGAATCAGCATTCATCTGTCACCATTAGAAAAGAAGGAATACATAGAATTTCTAAAAGGGTATGAGGGCATATTCGCCTAGTCGTACCATGACATGACTGGTCTGAATACATCTATTGTGGCTCACAAATTGCCAACCAATCCAATGTGTCCACCAGTCAAGCAAAAGCTCAGAAAATTCAAGCCTGATATGAGTTTGAAAATCAAGGAAGAAGTTACCAAGCAGATCAACGCCAAGGTTCCCAGGGTAGTTGAGTACCCGACATGGTTGGCGAACATCGTACCAGTACCGAAGAAATATGGGAAGGTCAGAGTCTGTGTAGACTATCGGGATATCAACCGGGCCAGTCCGAAAGACGACTTCCCCTTGCCAAATATACACATCCTAATTGAAAACTGCACCAAGCATGAGCTACAATCATTCGTGGATTGCTTCGCTGGTTATCATCCGATTTGGATGGATGAGGAAGACGCTGAGAAAACGGCTTTCATTACGCCAAAGGGAGTATACTGTTACAAGATGATGCCATTCGGACTAAAGAATGCAGGGGCCACTTACATGAGGGCTATGACCACTATCTTCCACGATATGATACAGAAAGAGATCGAGGTATATGTGGATGATGTTATTATCAAGTCCAAGAAAGCCGCGGACCACATAGAAGATCTGAGAAAGTTCTTCAATAGAATGCGGAAATACAATCTAAATTAAACTCCGCAAAGTGTGCATTTGGTGTTCCCGCTGGGAAATTGCTCGAGTTTATTATGAGCCGTCGAGGGATAGAATTGGATCCATCGAAAGTCAAAGACATTCAAGAACTACCACCACCAAAGAACAAGAAGGATGTGATGAGATTCTTGGGAAGGCTTAACTACATCAGTTGATTCGTATCACAGTCTACAGTCATATGTGAACATATCTTCAAGATGCTGAAGAAAGATGCCGCAACCAAGTGGACCGATGATTGTCAAAGGGCTTTCGACAGAATTAAGGAATACCTGTCAACACCACCAGTCCTAGTACCGCCTGAGCTAGGTAGACCTTTGCTACTCTACCTTGTAGTGTTAGATGGAGCCTTCGGCTACGTTCTGGGGCAGCACGACGAAACAGGAAGAAAGGAGCAAGCTATTTTGTTATCTCAGCAAGAAGTTCACTCCATACGAGGCTCGGTACTCTTTATTGGAACGTACCTGCTGCGCTTTGACTTAGGTAGCTCAGAATATAAGGCCTTATTTCTGTGCCTATACTATATATCTCATATCGAGAATAGGTCCATTGAAGTACATCTTTCAGAAGCCCATGCCCACTGGCAAGCTAGCCAAGTTGCAAATCCTATTGAGTGAGTTCAACATAGTTTATGTAACTCAGAAAGCGGTCAAGGGACAAGCATTGGAAGACCATCTTGCTGAGAATCCAGTGGACGGAGAATACGAACCCCTGAAAACGTATTTTCCCAATGAAGAGGTATCATTCATAGGAGAAGACATTGCAGAATCCTATGACGGTTGGAGGCTGTTCTTCGATGGAGCGGAAAATTTCAAGGGAGCCGACATTGGATCTGTCACGATATCGGAAACCAGTCTACATTATCCGTTATCCGCAAAACTCAGGTTCCCTTGCACCAACAATATGGCCGAATATGAAGCCTGCATCTTAGGGCTTAAAATGGCCATTGACATGAATGTTCAAGAATTTCTAGTGATTGGTGACTCAGATTTGCTGGTACATCAGGTACAAGGAGAGTGGGCTACTAAGAATCCCAAGATACTGTCGTATCTGCACAACGTATAAGAGTTAAGAAAGAGGTTCACAAAGATAGAATTTCGGCATGTCCCCAGAATCCAGAATGAGTTCGCCAATGCATTGGCTACTCTGTCATCTATGATTCAGCATCAAGACAAGAATTTCATTGATCCCATTCCAGTGAAGATCCATAACCAACCCGCTTACTGTTCCCATGTCGAAGAAGAAGCAGACGGAAAGCCTTGGTTTCATGACATCAAGGAATATTTGGCGAAAGGAGAGTACCCAGAGCTTAAAAATCCTACTCAGAAACGCACACTTCGGAGACTGTCCAACAACTTCTTTCACATCGTAGGGATCCTGTATAGGAGGACTCCTGATTTGGGATTATTAAGATGTGTCGACGCAAAGGAAGCATCCAAGCTACTAGAGGAAGTCCATGCTGGGACTTGTGGCCCGCATATGAACGATTTTGTTTTGGCGAGGAAGATACTTCGGGCCGGTTACTTTTGGATTACTATGGAAGCAGACTGCATACAGAATGCTCGAAAATGACACCATTGTCAGATACATGCAGGCATCATAAAGGTACCTCCAAACGAGCTTAATGCGACAAGCTCACCATCGTCGTTTGCCGCCTAGGGCATGGACGTTATTGGACCAACCGAGCCTGCCGCCTCTAAAGGACACAGGTTCATTCTAGTAGCCATCGACTATTTTGCATAATGGGTCGAGGCAGCGTCCTACAAAGCAGTGACTAAGAAAGTCGTGACCAAGTTTGTTCGCGGCCGTGTTGTTTGCCGGTTCGGAATCCCAGAATCAATCATTTCTGATAATGGCTCTAATCTCAACAGTGACTTGATGAAAGCTATGTGCGAAACCTTCAGAATCAAAAACAAGAATTCCACACCTTACAAAACTCAGATGAATGGAGCTGTAGAAGCCGCTAACAAAAACATCAGGAAGATATTGAGGAAAATGATAGAGAAGCATAAGCAATGGAACGAGAAGTTATCATTCGCCTTATTGGGATATCGCACCACAGTCCGCTCATCAACCGGGGCAACTCCTTATATGTTGGTTTATGGTACAGAGGTTGTTATTCCCGCTGAGTTAGAAATCCCTTCCCTAAGGATCATACAAGAAGCTGAGCTCAGCGACGCAGAGTGGGTAAAGAACAGTTATGAGCAGCTAGCCCTCAAAGACGGAAAGAGAATGAATGCAGTCTGCCATGGTTAACTCTACCAGAATAGAATGTCCAGAGCCTTCAATAAGAAAGTTAAGCCAAGACAGTTCGCATCGGGGCAGCTGGTGTTAAAGAAAATCTTTCCACATCAAGACTGTCACAACCCAAACCAATGGGCCGCGACGGGCACCCGGTACCTTACCCAACCGAGTACCAATGTAACGTATCTTTCTTATTACATCATTACATACACATGACATATGGGCCTAATAGGCCAACATAATCCTTTATAAACCCAAAACATAGGCCGGCCAGACCGTACAATCCTTTATATATACGACATATGTCTACAAGCCTCTAAGAGTACATAAATATCATAAAGGTCGGGACAAAGTCCCACCTTACCAAACAATACGTGTCTAAATCATACTAACCAACGAGCAACTCCGAAGCAAATTGAGCGCACCAACATCTTCCGCTAAGATGATAGCCTACTTGGAAGGCTCTCGTCCTATCTGTCAGGATATGCGGGCATGAAACGCAGCGTCCCCAAGCATAGGGACGTCAATACGAATAATGTACTGAGTATGTAAGGCACATAAATAAATACATAAGTGACATGGAAGAGATATAGAGTAATTGACTCAACCTGTATGTCTGGATAACTCCGTAAATAATAAATCACTTTTAGTATCATGCATATGCATATGAATGTCATGTCGTGCATAGGTATATGTTTCATAACATCTTCAGCCTCTGTGGGCATCTCATCATATCATATCGGCCACTGTGGGCGAAATCATCATTTTATACCAACTGATCAGGTGGTGGTGCGTATATAACGCCATAGCCTTTCCCATATCCCATATACATATATATACATACATATATACGCGTATATAACGCCGTTTGAATCTACATACATATATATGCGTATATAACGCCGTTTGAATCATATTTCAGCCACTGTGGGCAACATCATCATCATATACCAGCTGATCAGGTGGTGGTGCGTATATAACGCCGTAACCTTTTCCCATATCCCATATACATATATTTACATATATACGCGTATATAACGCCATCTGGTCATGGGTCAATGCACATGTATGAAATGCATGAAAAGTATGTAATAATCTCAATATTCCTTCCGGATAAACTTTTCCAACTGCGTATTATTCTAAGACCGATGAACAGAAAATAATAATAATTCTCATGGGGAATCAAGAATATAGACACCCCTACTATTTCTATGAATAGAGTAATTTATAGAAACTGTGTATTTGCTCGTTTCTTCGGTATAATTTGGACCATGCCAAAAGAAAGAAGGGATAGCCTTAACATACCTGGAGTAGGGAAAACTCCGTATAATATTCCCTTGAAAACCTTCGTGGATTGAACTTAGAACCCCAAAAATCGGATTAAGCTTCTGCTTCTTGAAACTGTTGAGCGATTTAGCTTCTGTTTTTTTTTCTTTTTTGAAATTCTTGAACGAACATTAGCTTCTGCTTCAGGATTCTTCTCCTTGAAGCCTTTGAACTAGGAAAGGTTATATTTCTTGTTATGGATTTTGGATGCTCTTGGTTCTGTTTTGCCAAGATGAATGGAATAAGACCAATTCTCTTATTATATTCAAGTTATTCCTAGATAGCCACCTAGGACTTTTATGACTACTTAGTCATTTTCTTTATTTGTGGCTTCTTGCNTTAGCTTCTGCTTCAGGCTTCTTCTCCTTGAAGCCTTTGAACTAGGAAAGGTTATATTTCTTGTTATGGATTTTGGATGCTCTTGGTTCTGTTTTGCCAAGATGAATGGAATAAGACCAATTCTCTTATTATATTCAAGTTATTCCTAGATAGCCACCTAGGACTTTTATGACTACTTAGTCATTTTCTTTATTTGTGGCTTCTTGCCACGTTTTGGAGGGATAATTTATAAATTTTTATCTACTTATTAGTTAACCGGGTAATGTCTCATTATTCGGTAATTTACCAATTATCCGTATAATTAAAAATTATCTCAAATTACCTAAAAATACCTATAATATACTTTATATATCATATTATCACGGCTATATGATACCTTGTATGGTACTAGTCCATAATATCGGGTAGTTTAGCTCGGGCCCTATTTTATCCCAAAATGCCAACCTTCGACAAAAATTCATTTTCTTCGATTTTACTTACCCTCTTACCTTCACGAATTTTTTCATCACTTGTGAAATAGCATAATCCTTATGATCTCCAAATAATCTTTTACTTGGACTGATGTCAATTACCTTATGACAAATTTACTGTACAGTACTTCAGGGTGCAGCATCGCCGTAGCTTAATACTACGATGCGTAACATCGCCGTAATATATATTGCTGCAGAGCATACCATCGACGTAATACTGCGGGGCGTAACATTATTCCCCCTTTGGAACATTCGTCCTCGAATGTTGACTGATGCACTTATCATTTTTATAACTTATAGCTCTTGTGAATACCTTAATACTTTCCTTGCCATTTAAGCAATTGCTCTGTGAATAAATCTAAGTCTAGGGTCCCCCCCCCCATCCTTTAGTTTTCTTTCTTATATCATGACTTATGGTCGAAATCTTTCCAATCTCGCAACTGCTGCTACCTCCTGTCAAGCAGCATGTATGACCCTAGCTTTGTAAGTGCGCTTATGCGATTCATCTTTCCTTTTTCCTTTTAGCTTTTAGTCAATCTCTAGGCCTTACTTTGTAAATATATAAAAGGCTTAAGAGGATGCATTTCTGGGCATCTATAGGTGTACTGAAGTTCTTCGCTTGATACTTTGTAGAACCTGCGAATATTGCCATATATTATTTCATAGATCTGGTTATCCATTCGTATGGTTTTACTGCATCTACATGGGTCATATTATACCATAATGTTTTTACTTCGATTTATCGTTACTGAGGTATGCTTACCAACCTCCAGTTACTTTTGTTGCCTATCCTTTAGGTATAAATCTCAGTCTTTTAATGCTCCTTCATTACCGTTCGTCTTAAGAAGGATGGCGTGATCTCATGTCATAATTTGTAACTTGTATCTGTCCATTGATGATTCACCTCAAAGTTGATCTACAATCTTCCACTTGAAGGCTTGAAACTTCTTACGTAATACATTGCCGCTAGGGCTTACGTTGCATTGAGGAATATTTGAAGTGATTTCCATAATCGTATTTCATAGTTTCTCAATGTGGTTCACCTTATGGGGGTATCCAAATCTCATGCCGTCAGTGAAATCTTTTCTCCTTCTCTTATTCTCTCTCCTCTTTTTTTTTTCAAATTATTATTCAAACGAAGGCCCTAACGTCATCCTTTATCTGTCACAATTACACCCTCATTTTATTACCGGGTCGGCATTTCATTCTTTCTAAATGCTATTAACCTTAGATTCCTTTGAGTTTATTCGGGCTATACTGAATTTTCAATAACTTAGAGAAACCATTATCTCTCTTGTTTTCATGGACTTAATCTTGAGGACTTATCCATTCTCATCACCTTTTTACATTCCTTTCCTCACCCTTACTCATGTTTTATTAAAACTTTGTCGCTCTACCATACTTTTGCTTGTGACCTATAAATATCAATTTATAATACTCGCAACTTTCCTTCAACTTGCTTGTACAATATATTTCCTTATGTTATTTTGGAACGTCAAGCGATACATCACATCGTCTCCAACTCTTCTATACTCTTCTAACTAGATCTCTTAGTACTTAGAAACCATAGGTTGGAAGACATGTTGCCGAAAATGCCGCTATCACTCCTGGTTATTGGATCCCCGTGCTTATAGCCTTCTATCCAAAGTATGGACTATTCACAATTTTCTGCCTTGCGTATCTCGTACGTTGTTCACCTTTACCTTACTTACCTTGAAGATATTCATTGTATCTTCTATGTCTTTCCTGCCTCCCTTCCACCTAGGTGTAATTCACGTCCATAAATTGAAGCTCTATTATAATACTCGCACCTCTTCTACATACACAATCCGATGGAAGATTCGTACTGACTTCTTATGAGGCTGGTACTTCTTCTAACTGGATTTCTTGTAGAGCCATTATATATTATGGTTGTTGTGTTATTTCTCTTGAACATCTGATATAAAGAGTGATTCTGTCATGTTCTCAAGCACAACTTCTATAATTTTTCTAGGTCCAATAATCAGACTCCTGATTTAATTGGGTGATGTAATTCTTTAGCTTCCTCTTCCTTCCGATCCGCCTTTATGTAGGCTTAAGCTACATTCCGATCTGTGGCTCGTGGCATTTTGTTATTACTTTAGCTTTTTATGGATGCTATGAAAAACCATGATACAATCTTCTAATGATTCAATCCTTTTGCTATGACCTGGACCTAATCCCTTCTTTAAACTTATACTGGAGTCTTATATGGCTGATCATTAATTGAATAGTTCCTTTCGTTCCATTTCAGCTTTCTTCAAACGTAAGCAATCACTTTTTCTGGTCTTTTTCCCCTTTTTGCGTGTATACTTAGCTTATCTAAGTTCTCACGCATGCCGTAGTTTATTTTTGCAACTCAGATGGTCTCGAATATTACTTTTGGTTTTACTTCCCGCTCGTTAGCCATGGTAGGTGCAACTTTCTTTTGAAGTGCATACAATTTTGTAGTTAGATTGTTGTTACATAACCATTTCTTCTTTAGGTTACTGTGCTTTGGTTGAAGCCTGCTTACTCGTTTCCTCAACTAGTCTTTGATTTTAGTACTTAGGGGGGGGAGGGGACCCTCTGACTCTTGTAAAGTTGTGAGCTTATTACATTGTATACTCGACGGACCTTCTGATGTCCTTCCTTGCCTATACTTACCCGTAGTTACTTATCTCCATGCCCTTGTGTTTGTAGGTTTCTTCTGGACTAATATTTCGACTGACTTCCCAGTGGTACTCTCTTTTATGTCCGTAACACTCATACGGTATCTTTATTTACCCCAACTCTTATCCGAATATTCCCCATACTAGGGTCCCTATGGTTATCTTGCACAATGTGTTGATTCATCTAAAACCTCCTGTCTAGCCATAACTAGGCTCTTCCTGAACCAACTGCTAACTACTCGTGGCCCATCCTCATATCAATATTCCGTATAATCTTTATTAGGTTATTTCCTTTGTCTTAACTTATGTCTCGCACTGGCTCCTTATTTATTAATAACAACTCGGGCAGGAACCTTTACTTCCTTTCCTTTCCTTGACGTCGTTCTTGCACAATATTCTTGAATCGTAGCCTATTTGTAATATTTGGATAAGTGTCGTCTCATTCCTCTTTCACTTATCGCATTTTACCTTTACCATTCTGTAGCTACTAGAACCACTTAATTCTGACTTAATGCCACATTACTCCATATTCCCCTCTTTAGGGGTGTACTAAAAGTTGAAACCACGAGGATCTACCTACTGATGTTTTACCCCTTCATCTTTGGCGTCGTTTCTCCACCTCAGTGAACCTTACTCGCCTTGCGGAAGCTCTTCGGTACCAAGGATGAAAAATTCCCTTACTCGCGAGGGTGACACTTAGCGTAACTGGCACATACAGTCTCTTAAGATTAACTTTTCTCACATTACTTACTCTAGGGAAGCGTCTCCCTGAATGACTATTCTCTGAATTCATCGTGAATCTTCTTCTGTGGTCCGTCCTATTATTGCCGGAATGTGATCTGAAATTCTCATGATGCTGACTACTATCAAATCAATCAGTCCCTAATTCATTTTTAGTTTATCTTATTCATCAGCCCATACTGATCTCTATTATTCTGGGGTCTAGCTTTTCCTATTGGTAATCACGTTAGAGTCACAAACTTATTCCTTAAAATGAGGATATGACTCCTTGGCGTATACTCTTTTGTTGTCCTAAGGCCTGTCACCTCTCGTCTCTTCATTCACTTGACTAGACTGTGTAATACTGTCATTTATTTTTCTTCTTTTTTTTCCTACTGTCTTTATCCATGTATCATACCTTATTCATAATGCTTCCTTATCTCTCTTCTCATTACTCTGCTGATATTTCTGCATATCCCCTTTCTTGTGAAAACTTCAACACGACATTCTTTCGCTTTTAGCTCTCCTTGCTTCATTCATCGGCTCTCTGGGTTTCTCAACATCCTCTCTCTACTAGGAATGAGAGCCCCATTTAAGGTAATATTTATCCCATCCAGGCTTTCAGCGCCTATCTTCTGAATGCTAGTATTCATATCTAATCGTAATATTCTAGAGTGCACCATCTGGGTGTCTCACAAGAAGATCTATTGGCACATTTGTAATACCCCTCGGAAATGTCATTGACGCAAACAATTCACCCATCATATCTTCTTATACTACTTCTGTTAACCCCCATAGGACATATCTGGAATGGGTGAGACCAATTGTATATACCTCTGTTCCTATTGAATATAACTCAAAAAGCTTACGTTCCTCTGCCTGAATTATAAACACTGTTAACCTTTGTTGACTGGCTGCCTCATACCCTTCTTTATCTTGCTTCTTGCTTGTTGAAACTTGTATTTATCTTCTTAATCTCTCATTGTCCTTCACCATAAAGATGGATAGGCGTTCTTTCCTTAAGGCTTCTTATCGGGAAGCTTACACCTTTCAGTACACCCATGATCTGCTAAAAACCTCACATTTACTTGTCGTAGGCATCATACAAAAATTCAATTCCTCTGACTCAGCTTTTTCTCAACTATCTCTCTTTCCAACCTTCTTTCCTGATATAGGTATCGTCTTATTACGAATAGGATTTAGGAATTTAAATTCCTATGACTGAGTTCTACCACACGATCTAGAGTAAGAAGAAAGAGTGACAATCTTAAATGCCTTGTAGCCTCCTGCTTATAAGTATGGTGCACGACACACCAATAAACAAGACTCTACTAGACACGGCTTGTAGACTCCCTAGGACAAAATTGCTCTGATACCACTTTTGTCACGACCCAAACCGAGGGGCCGCAACGGGCACCCCNGTCGGGACAAAGTCCCACCTTACCAAACAATACGTGTCTAAATCATACTAACCAACGAGCAACTCCGAAGCAAATGGAGCGCACCAACATCTTCCGCTGAGATGATAACCTACTTGGAAGGCTCTCTTCCTATCTATCAGGACCTGCAGGCATGAAACGCAGCGTCCCCAGGAAAAGGGACATCAGTACGAATAATGTACTGAGTATGTAAGGCACATAAATAAATACATAAGTGACATGGAAGA
>ML297153.1:0-24149 GCA_005239495.1 Nicotiana undulata | reverse complement strand
CCCCCCCCCCCCCCCCCGGGCACATTTTTGTTATTTCCTCATAATTCACTGAATCTTTGGTGGGTTTTCCTTCATGTTCTATACTTTTCCTTGCTGAACTCTAAAAAGTTTACTTTTTTTTTCCCTCAAGAATTTGGTTTTTTGATTCTTTTATGTTTTTCTAGATACCCATTTGTTTGTGAGTCATTAATTATATTTTCTTTAATCTTTTTGATTTGGGTTTTGTTTTTCAAGCGCTGTTGTGTTTCTTGCATTTTTGACGCTTGAGGGGAACACTGACATTGAGGTCTCCTTTTATTGGTATTGCAGATTGAAAATTTTATGTATAATTGGCTATGCATAGTATTTTTCCAGAGAAAAGGTAGTTTAAAGAAAAAGATTGTATTTTTAGGCCAATGGATGAGAAGAGATTTGTTGTATGCTGCTTGAATTTGGAGATTTTGGTGTGGATTCTATTAGTTTTTGCTGTTCAACATTCAGATGAAACTGACCCTGGAGATGGTAAGTCATGAACCGTCGCGGATTATTTATTATTTCTTATTTAACAGTGTTTTCAAAGGTGCGCTTAAAACGCGCTTAAGCCCTGAAGCGAGGCTCAAAACCTATTGAGCGCTTCGCCTCCCTTTGTGGGCGCTTTAGTATCACATCAAGGCTCTAAGGCATACTATTCCTTGCCAATGAGTGTAATCATGAAAAGGCAACATTAAACAATTGATATTTCACTTTATCGTAATCTTTTTCCAATTTCTTTGTCCATATATTTGTTGTTCATGCTTATGATTATTAGTCTTGGACGACATATACATATGTTTACTTTTTCTCTAGTTGCGCCTTTTTCATTAAATATTTGATCCCTTTTGCCACTTCACTAGACTTTTTCTCAAGGGAATTCAACAATTTATATGTAATCAAAGAATTCTTTTTTGCCCTATTTGCAGAGTATAATTCTTCAACGAATTGGAATTGAATCCCCTTCCCTTTACTTAGTTCCACCACTGTTTACATTTGAACTAAGTAGTCGTCTTGATTCTTACATTATTTCTCTTACGTTATGGTAAATGAAGTTTGTACCTTCACTTGCACTGTCCTGAAATTTAATTGGGTTTGCAAAGTTGAGGACTAGCAGCTTTTGCGCCTATTGATCTGGTCAATTGTCTAAGGGGGAAGTTCGCATTTAGCCTTATGTAATTTGATTGGATTCTAAATTTTCATATGGTTTCATGGATCAGTTTCTGCAATTTCTTCTTTATGTTTGGAATTTCTTACTGAAAGTTTCCCTTTTCTATTTGTCAAGTTGCTGCAATTAATGGCTTATATGCTGCTCTGGGATCGCCGTCCCTTCCGGGCTGGGGTACTGTTGGTGGAGACCCATGTAATGGACTTTGGCAAGGGGTCATATGCGAAAATACAAATATAGTAACGATGTAAGGACTTTCCATTTTGCCGCAACATTTCATAGATATTTGGAACTGAAATGCTAATCCTACTTCTCATGTCATTTCCAGTCGACTCAATGCTGCTAACTTGGGTGGTGAACTAGGGGATAATTTAGGCTCATTTTCTTCTCTCAAAACATTGTAAGCTTCTCGCGTATCTCCTAGGTCAAAACATTTCACGTTATGAAAATGTTTCCATTTAGTGGTAGTCTACTGTAATGAAATGTGAGCAGTAATTGTGGCTATCTCTTGTGGCAGAGATCTGAGCAACAACCATATCGGCGGAAGCATTCCGTCCATTCTGCCAGTTACCTTGCAGAATATGTAAGTTCTACCATTTGACCTATGACGGAACCACGACCCCGCCCCACCCCCCTCCCCTCCCCAAACCAAAAAAAAAAGGGGCGAAAGAGGACACGTTGATGTAACTAGCTTTACTTATTGAGCAAAAAGTTGACGTTCTTTACCTTGGGCAGTTTTCTTTCAGCTAACGAGTTCACTGGAAGTATCCCGACTTCTTTATCTTACCTGAATCAACTTTCAGCTATGTAAGTTTCACTTTAGTGTAGATTAATAGTTGCTTGCTTTGTAAAGAATCTGGTAAGGTATTTCTCTGTGTGTCAGGTCTCTGAATGGCAATCATTTGACTGGAGAAATTCCTGATTCGTTTCACGGCCTCACGGCTTTGGTCAATCTGTACGACTGTTAAACAAAAGCATTTCTGTTCTTTCATTTAGTTTTTTTTGTCATATGCATAACTGGTTTGCCTATTTATCTTTTAACAGTGATTTGTCAGGTAACAGTTTAAGTGGATCATTGCCACTATCGCTAGGAAGTTTGTCTTCCTTGACTACTCTGTAAGTAATTCAACCTTATTATACACTTGGTTTATAACTTTTTCTATATGATAAAGCGAAACTTCTTTCCTTCCAGACATTTGCAGAATAATCAGCTTTCTGGAACTCTTGATGTTTTGCAGGATCTTCCCCTTGCAGATTTGTACTCTTTCAAACTACATTTGACTCTAATATTATTTCAGTTCTCTAGATTGATCATATCTTACTAACATATCTCCACCCTCCCTGTGTCCTTTCTAGGAATGTGGAAAACAACCTGTTTTCTGGGCCCATACCTCAGAAGTTGTTCTCTATTCCCAATTTCAAGTAAGTACATTCATTTTCTTTTGTTATATACTCGTTTTGTGCTTTCAGTTTTTGATATTGAGTCAATAGCTTGTACATCACAGTGCAATCTTGGCCATATATAACGTTTTTGTGCCCCTCGTCGTTTGTTGGAAATACTATCTGGCATGTAAAATATCCCAAAAACGAAGATATAGAATCATAGAAGACATGTATGTTGAAACCTTGGAAACAAATTTCTGTTGAAGGTCAATATTGTTACTTGTCAGTGGTTACAACCACATATGTAACCTTTCTTGCTCAATGCCTCCGTCCAAGCTTGTTTACAAGAAAATTCTTGTTTACAAGTTGCTGAAATCAAACTTAATAAAATGGGTGTGGTTGTATGCGGCAAGAGCATTTTGTTCAAAATGACTGGCAATATAGGCTTAATGTTTGACATTAGTGTAGTCCCATAAGTGACAACTCAATGAGTAAACTTAAGAATTACAAAATAAGAAATTGAGCTGAAAATGAAAAGAACAACCCTGATAAGCATATCATTTAAATTCACGATATATGTCGTATGGTCAGTCTCTCAAACTTGGAAGGAAGCAACTCATGCAGATACAATAACTAGACAAAAGATATACATATATATACCCAGAAAGCAGAGTACGGTATGCATATGAAAACATTCAACAGCTAAGGTATGATATTCCCTTTCAAAATAAACAAAAATTGCAAAGTATTTAGTTTAGCAAGCTGGTACATGGTCTAACTTGTTCATAATTTAAGTTCATATTCCATGGTGACCAGAACTCAGCTCAAGTTAGATCACTCGCCTTAATCATATATTGAGCCCTCAACTTTGGGCAGGCCAAATTGCATGGAAGTCAGGGAATCTTATTCGTTCAGTTGAACACATATTTGATCCAAGCAAGGATGGATGTATCAGTTGTTGGATCATTTTGTGACCATCTTATACATGCTCTGTTGTTTAATATCAGTGATGGCTGATGTTGTTGTTTGCTTGCCGCTTTTGGTTTTCATGCAGAAAAGATGGAAATCCTTTCAACGGTAGTATTGCTCCTTTACCTCCACCAAATTCATCAACAACACCTCTTTCTGCGCCACCCTTTTCTGGGTCTCCAACTTCAGCACATACACCACCAGCAGCATCTGCAGAGTCGAGTTCAACAGGAAGCAAAAAGTCTTTATCAGCTAAAAGGGTGGTCTGGATATCAATTGCAGCAGTTTTGACATTTATAATATTGGTTTTAGTGATCCTTCTCTTTCTGCCGAGGTGCCTCAGGAAATGGCATGAAACTCAAAGAACCCCCAAACAACATGAAATAGCTCCTTATGTGGGTGCCAGAGAGAATCCCGGAGATAGTGGTTCATTAGTCCAACCTGGCCGTGACATAGAGAAAGGTGCTACAATAACTCAATATCTATTGTTATTTCATGATATCTATTGTCACTGTGTTAGTAAGTCCAGCTTTCTTTCCCTTAGTTACATTAAAAAAAGACATTTCACCGTAATTTAGGTTCCATTTGATGTGGATTGATGTTTGTATTTAAATTAATAATCATTATCTTTTTTAATAACCGTGGTGTCCGGGCCAACTTGCGCGCACCTCGACTAATTCCACGGGATACCTGCTACCTCCCATCAACAACTGGTACCAGGTAACTCTATCCACTAAGGCTTGGACAGATTAGAAGAGATCACCTAGTGTTTTTGTCTCCGCTGGGATTAGATTCTGTTTCTGGTGTGAATATTCAAGTTTATGATATCTCTCAAATGCTCTTCCACTGTCAGTTGAAATGCCCTCCTAGAATCTTCATGAGTTGTGGAAGTCTGTTGTGCAGCATTTAGAACTGAAAAGTTTGTGAATCTCAAAGTTTAACCTTCTACTTTTTAGTGATAAGTCAGCTTCTTTTGTGTTAAACAGCTCCTCTAGTTGTGAAGCCAAAAGAAAAACAACCAAGAAGACCGGCTCCCTTTCCGAAGCCACCGCATGGGCAGGAGATAAATGTGCTAACCACGAGTGCACTGCCAAAGAAGGATAATAATGATATAAACCCTAGCAGATTTGATATCGATTTGATGCCACCACCTTCGCCTCCTCCTCTGCCGACTCTTCCACAAGAGAGAGTTATTGTCAAGCCAATTGCACCTGCTGAAGATACCGCAATGAAGCCTCTAACCAGGCCACTTCCACTAACTTCTGTGAAATCTTACTCAATTGCATCACTTCAGCTATACACCAATAGCTTTTCTCAAGATAATCTGTTGGGATCTGGAATGCTTGGTAGTGTATACAGAGCAGAGCTTCCGAATGGAAAGGTATAACTTTCAATCGGCATGAATTTATTATGATGCACCAATTTATTAACTGTGGTTTCCTACTCCCACTAGATTGTCTAGAGTCTAGATTCTAGACTGCTAACTTTTTATAATTCTTCATTCTTGACTGCTAATTATCATCCAGTAGTATCAAAGTAGCCTCTTAAACTCTAGTCAATATATACATTGTTAGAGTTCTTTTGTGTCTTACCACTAAATTTATTGCGAATGGTTGTGATACCAGTATGGTTTTACTATGGAACATCACCTTCCTGTATCCTTTACTATAGCATCCCCTAAACCACGGAAAAACTGTTAAAGGAATTCTACCTATTGTAGTATCTGATATTCTTGTTTCTTACATTTCTTTAGCTAGTTAACACCCGCTCAAGGATGCAATAATTGCACTATTTTCCCTTTAGGATCCTTCCAGTTGTTTTCTTTTCCTTCTTGTCCCAAGTTAATCTCCAAGTGGTAATTTCTTCCAGTGACCAACATAGTTGACGAAATTTTGTCCTATAACTGTATTTTAAAATTGTTAAACTGAAAATCAACCTTCTAGCTATATTGGTGTTCGAGTATTGTTTTCTATCCTTATTTTTGTCCGTCTCTTAATTAGAGGATCAGCGAGATGCAGCTGCATCTTTTTCTGGTCATAATTCTAAATAACAAAGTATATGTATGTGCACGTTGTTTCTTCTATATAAATTATTTGGGGTGTACTATATGGATTTCTCTGGCATGCAAATCTTCTCTTTCTTCTCTTGCACTGTACACCACAGCATTCAAGTGGTTGCAACATTTTGCTTCTGACACGTGCTCCTTTTGGATCCTTATGCAGTTGCTTGCTGTCAAAAAGCTTGACAAAAGAGTTTGCAGTCAACCAAAGGACGAGGAGTTTCTTGACCTAGTAAACAATATCGACAAAATTCGTCATGCTAATGTTGTTGAGCTGGTGGGGTATTGTGCAGAGTATGGTCAAAGGCTTCTGGTCTATGAGTATTGCAGTAACGGGACACTACAGGATGCACTTCATTCTGACGATGAATTCAAGAAACAACTTTCGTGGAATACTCGAATCAGGATGGCTCTTGGAGCTGCAAGAGCTTTGGAGTGAGTCAAATAACAATACACACATTTAATATTTATGCACATACGTGTGTGTGCGAGCACGCGTGGCCATATCTCTGTGTATAAACTCCTACTTAAAATTGTAACGGGTGAAGAATTTTTGGGGGCGAACCTATAATAAGTACTTCCGGTGATTCTAGATGATAAATCAGTGTTACTTATAAAAAATATAAACAATAAATTGGTTGTGGTATAGTGACAAAGTCAATCCTAAGCTCATTTTAGTCCATAACTTTCTTGTGTTGTGCATATTGCATGATAGAAATCCACAAAATGATGACCTGGAATAGTCTTCACTAAATATAAAATGTCAGATGTAGTGCTGCTACTCCTTTCTTTGCTTCCGCATGTCCAAGAAAAAAAATGAAGAAATTCAAAATTAATTGGGTAGCATTGCTAAGCAGTCTGATTCTTATCTTTAGATTTACATGAAAAAATGACCTAGAGCATATTTGAATTAGCCATTCTTGTTTTGATGGAATGCAGGTACCTTCATGAAGTCTGCGAGCCACCTATTATTCACAGAAACTTCAAATCGGCCAATCTTCTGCTTGATGATGAGTTGGCTGTACATGTTTCAGATTGTGGTTTAGCTCCATTGCTATCGTCTGGTGCTGCGAGTCAGGTAACTTGCTACCCTAATGTTCTGGAGTAGAATGGACTGGAATATTCCTCGGATTATTAATTTTCCCCTATGTACTGAAAAAGGAACAGTACAGTAGTGATGGTCAAAGTGCTTTCAACAAGATGTTGGATAGGGTGAACCGCAGAAGTCTTAACACCTTTTCCCCATAAATTTGGAAACGGAGGAGTTAGTTCACTAGACCAGTCAAATATTGCTGGTTCACTATATTGGTGTTTCTTTATTAGGTTATCAGAAACAGAAAATTTGCTTAACTTCCTTTAAAGACCTCATTATTTCTCATTTATATTTCAAAAAGCAGTAAAAACAAATGGTGAAGGTGCTCTACTCGCAATGTGCATGTGGATTATCGTCTTGCTACCTTGTCATTATTTATTTTTCTTTTGATAAAGCACTCATTTAATGGGTTTGATTACTTTTGCATTAAGTTAAAGGTATGTTAAAAACTATATCAAGTTGACATTATACTGATTTTTCAGTTGTCGGGACAACTTCTCACAACCTATGGCTACAGTGCTCCAGAATTTGAGTCAGGGGTTTATACTTCCCAAAGTGATGTTTACAGTTTTGGCGTAGTGATGTTAGAACTATTAACAGGCAGAATGTCATATGATCGGTAAAGAACTCTTCTGCATCCTATTAAGATAATTTAGTTGTCCCTCTATTCTTAGCGGGGTATAACACACCTGCATTGCATATCATATTCAGGACAAGGAGTCGAGGAGAGCAGTTCTTGGTCAGATGGGCAATCCCTCAACTACACGATATTGATGCCTTGACAAAGATGGTCGATCCCTCTCTCAATGGAAAATACCCCATTAAATCATTATCACACTTCGCCGACATAATTTCTCGTTGTGTTCAGGTGAGTTATTATGTTATGCCTTTATCTATATTATTGTCACGGGTTCAAGCCGTGGAAACAACCTCTTGCAGAAATGCAGGTTAAGGCTGCCTACAATATACCCTTACGGTCCGGCCCTTCTCCGGACCCCGCGCATAGCGGGAGTTTAGTGCATCGGGCTGCCCTTTATTGTCTAATCTCTGAGTGGATGACATAGTCTCAGCTGTCAATAGTCTCAATAGGTAGAAGAGTTTGGGTATAAATTCCTTGGTTCCGTGCCAATTAAGTATCAGCCAAATCTGTTTCTGTATTCCTTTGTAAAATATTTTAAATACAAAATGAAAGGGACAATGTAATATAGAAAATTGTTAGCTTCTTCTCATAAGGTGAAAAGTACAAGAATTGGATTTTGGGAAAAGGTTGAGAAAGTTTTTCTCGGCTTTGTACATTAACTACAATAAGCAAAAATATAAAAATAAAAGTTGGACTTTTGTAACTTCTCATTTTTTCTTAGTCCTACCATGTTAACATGTTTACAATGTAAGAACTTCTGTAGGAGGATGAGATCAATAATTCATTTTCAACCTAAACTATTTTCTGTTGAGGCATAGTTGATTGAGTGATCGAATTCTTTTCAATTTAAAATCACTGTTTACCTCTTACTCCTTTTCAGTTAATGTAGTACAAACTTAGTATCCCTGTGGTACTTTGGGATATTGTTACAATAATTACATGTTCGAGGTGGAACGATCAATGTAGTTGGTAAAGGGTCGCCATCTTTTGTTCTCTACTTCAATGAGATATTAAGTTCAGAAACAGGTGTTTGAAAGGTATGGTAATACCACATTGTCTTCCAATTTGAATCTTGTAAGTACAACATAGACAGTCTCTTTGCCTTGTATCATTTCCTTGCTTTTGGGGGAGGGGGAATTTTCTTAAGATCGTCTACCATTGTGTTCTTCTAGAAAACAAGTGTCCATATGTGAGGGGAAAGAGAGAGGGATTTGCACTCATCCTAGCAGAAATTTCTAAGATTTAGTTGTTGAATAGGTTTGTCTTCACATTTTTTACATGACTTAACTTTTGAACTATTTGTGCAGCATGAGCCAGAATTCAGGCCACCAATGTCAGAAGTTGTTCAGGACCTCATACAAATGATTAGAAGAGAATCTCAAAATAGATCGCATGACGAATTATGATTTGAATTTAGACATTCATGCTGGGAATCCAGCTGGTTAGTACCTAACAAGATTTGAAGATTATTTGTTTTTGAAGTGAGCTCGGATACTCGGACCAAAGAAACGAGGGTGCAGGCTTCCCTGCTAACACAACTTCATACTGAAACAAAGGAAGCGCGATTCTTGAAAAAACCAATACAGGAGACTTGTTGCCCTGCTAACACATATTTCTCATCTGAGTCTTATCAATATTTTGCATCATATCATTTAGGATACAAGTGAGCTGCAATGCATAAAATTCTCTAACCCCATTGTTTGACAACTATTATAGTTTTGTTGTTAGTTAGCGTCGGAGTGTCTCCTGATTTCTGAAGTTGTGTATTTTGTTGTACATGTACAAGGTCATTTAGTTGTACAAGGATCTCCTCATTCTTTCTCATGCACTTGTTGTGGCACATGCCCAATAAAGTAGATTTAGAATGAACATGATCTTATTATACTATGTATACATAGTTCAAGCCGAAAGCAATAGGTTCCGTTGAACTCGCAGAACTTGTTGTAGATCGTCTTTCCATACCAACCAATAGTTTGGATTTATACATAAGGCCTTCTTCTCTAGAGGAAAACAAAGCAATGCCAAGATCACCATTAGAAAATTAAGTAAAAATAACACGGGCTAGTCAGTTTTCGGATTGGTCATTCAAAAATAGGTAGCGTTTGCAAAGTTAGTGAAAAATAGCCACTATTTTGTTGCAACACGGAAAGTTCCAGCATAATATACTGGAGATCGGTGCACCTGTGTATGAACTTCCAGTATATTATGCTGAAACTCCAATACGGGGAAAGTTTCAACATAATATACTGGAGATTGGAGCACCTGTGTATGAACTTCCAGCATATTATGCTGGACTGGTATATTATACTGGAACCCCAGTATATTATGCTGTAAGTCCAGTATATTATACTAGAACTCCAGTATAATATGTTGGAGTTCCAGTATACTTATGCTGGAGTATTTTTCGGATTTGAACAGTGTTTTCGTTCAAATTTATCTTTACATGAAAAGTGGCTAAATTTTGATTATTTTTTAAACTGTGACTATTTTTTAATGATCACTTATAAATGTGACTATTTTTAATTTCTCCCGAAAATCAATTGGCCTATTTTATATTTCACCATAAATTAGTTACATAGAATGAGTAGCTAGAATGAAGGTGACATTAAATGGCGAGACCTATTTTTCTCAACCTATTTAATGTTTGTCTTAAAGTTTAAGCTACCGGCCGCTAGCTGCCAACCAAATGATTTTTAATAAGTTTTTTCTGCTTCTACATAAAGGGAAGCCTTGTCACTTATTACATACTGTACTATACTCATCCACTGTTCATTCTCCCAAAAAAATACTCTCAGAAAAATGGCTCAAATAACACCAAATCACACACAAACTGTTTCTGGTTGGGCAGCTCATGATTCTTCTGGCAAGATCACACCTTTTACCTTCAACAGAAGGTAAATAATATTTACCTTTATTTTTTCCATATATATGCCATATATAAAAATTATTCAAATTTTATACACTTTTTCGGCTACCAGATATAAATAGTTTCAGGCACGGACTAAAAGTGAAACGGTGTAAATGTTTCTACAATATTAATTATAATTTAACTTGTGATAGTAGTTACTAATGTTTGTTTTTTTGAGTTGCTAATCTTTTTTCTTTTGTTTTTGTTTGGGTGAAATTTACCAGAGAAAATGGTGAGAATGATGTGACCATTGAGATCTTGTATTGTGGCATGTGTCATACGGATCTTCATCATGTCAAGAACGATTGGGGCATTACTATGTACCCTGTCGTGCCTGGGTAGTTATCTTATTTACACTTATTCCTTCGGCTAAATCTATATTTACCTATGATACCATGCATCGTAATAGGACAATTATAACAAGTCACACACTCATATTTCGGAGAAACAAAAACAAAGAAATTTAATCATCTAACTACCAAAAGAAAATAAACTGGAACAAGAATTGGAGCTCTAAGATGATTCATTTGGACTGATCAATATTACTTCATATCATGACTTTATCTTCTTTTTTGAGATTTTTCGTTCTAACCTTATACTACAACAAATGAGTATTTTCTTTTATAAGGACATCAATGTCATGCAAATTACACTCAAAAAAAAATAAAAAAATCCTGTATTGGAATGAGCATTAGTGTTTTTTTTATACCGTCAAATAAAAATGTAATTTCTTTTGAAGGCATGAGATAACTGGAATTATAACAAAAGTTGGAAGCAATGTGACAAAATTCAAGAATGGAGATAGAGTAGGGGTAGGTTGTTTGGCTGCAACATGTTTGAAGTGTGAGTATTGTAAGGATTCCCAAGAGAATTATTGTGACCAAGTCCAATTTACTTACAATGGCATCTTTTGGGATGGAACTATCACTTATGGTGGTTACTCCAATATGATAGTTGCTGATCACAGGTAATAACATTCTTCTTTTGTCTATGAGTTATATGTTTTGTATATTGATGTAACGGAAGATCGCGAGGTAACTAGAACATAATCATAAGAAAAATACTACAACAAACCAGTATAATCTCACATATATAGTAGGATCTGGGGAGGATAGTCTATACGCAGATTTTATAATTAACCTTACCTTGTGAAGATAGAGATATTGTTTCCAATAGATCTTAGCTCGGAGAAGTATAAGCACCACAACCCCGAAAATCCATGTAAAAGCAACATAAAAACAATAAGATACTCAAGGATTTATCGAGGTTAGATTAAACATACATACTTGGAGCATAAATGTGGAAAAGAATAATACAAAAGACTCCCAATTACAATTATGTCTTAAACCTATAAAGACAACATTTTTCTACACCTATAAGAAAACAACATAATTAGGGTTCATAAAATTCAAAACAATTTTTTTACTTAATACATAGCGTAGTTTAATCAATGGAAACATGCTAATTAACATTTATAGACGAGGTACTCTTTTTCCATTACTATCAATGATAACATTCCTAGTGTACTCTTTTTGTACTTGGAAGGGCCCACCACAAAAAGGTTGACTGACAAAAGGGTAGCCTCTTAGTTATTGCTCACATATCCTTTTCACGTTCTTTAAGAAATAGTAATTATAAAAAAATTATATTATTTTATTCTTATTTATATTTATTCTATTTATATGTTATCTTCATTTTAAAAAATAATTACTATTAAAGGTAAAATAGGATAAATATAATTTATTTTGTCTTGAACTTCTAATACGACAAATTATTTGAGACATTTATTTTTAGAAATTAGGATATATAGATAATTTGAGACGGAAGGGGTATTGACCCTTGTGATCGGACCCTTCTCCGAACCTTACGCATAGTGAGAGCTTAGTGCATCGGGAGGCATATATACAACAAGTCTATGAGCTTATATATATGTAGATGTACGTAACCTTAGTAGGTGGAATTAAAATTTTAAATTAGTGAGCGCAGAGTATTACTACACTCAACACTAGCAAATTTAGTGCACAAATACATTTTGTTAATTAAGATTTTTTTTCCGATAATAAAGCTGGCATACTAAATATATTATTAAATATCGAAATAAATACGACTGTTATAGAGAGGTTTGACTATATATACATTGTTACGTGTAAGAAAATTTTACACCATCATGTCATCTTGTTGTAATAGGTAACTCTCTTATTTTCAATATTACAAATCTCATATTTTAAAGAGGTGTATTAATACATAATCCTCTCGATTAATTACTTGATAGTATAAAAATTCTAATTAAATATACTGTTTGCATAAATGTAGGTACGTGGTACGTATACCAGATAATTTGGCAATGGATAGAGCAGCACCATTACTATGTGCAGGAATAACAGTTTATAGTCCACTGAAAGACAATAATTTGGTGAAAACACAAGGTAAAAGAATAGGAATTATTGGCCTTGGTGGACTTGGACATGTTGCTGTCAAATTTGGGAAAGCATTTGGACATCATGTTACTGTCATTAGTACATCTCCCTCCAAAGAACAAGAAGCTAAACACAACTTAGGTGCTGATGATTTTATACTGAGCACTAATCCTAAACAAATTCAGGTTTGTGCTTTCCTTCCTACTGTGTGTTTTTGGTGTTTTTTTTTTTTTGCTCTCACCTAATGTTTGGAGTTCGGTATTTGTATTGGGGTATTGACTAATTCAGATTTGAAGAATTTTCAGAAATTACTATTGTTTAGTGGTTGTTAACTTCTTATAGCTATCATATACATAATTACTTCCTATAGCTACTATTCAGTTGTTACGGTAGTGTATTAGTTGTATTCGCGTTGCTGTATTCATGGATACAACAACAAAAAGCGCCTAAAAATCAGGATAGTTCAGCTGTACGCGCGTGTATTAACATGTATTCGCGCCATGTATTCATGAATACAACAGCAAAAACGCTTAAAATCAGGGCAGTCCCGCTGTACGCGCATGTATTCACATGTATTCATGAATACAACAACAAAAAGCGCCTAAAATCAGGCTAGTCCAGCTGTACGCGCATGTATTCACATGTATTCGCGCTGCTATATTCATGAATACAACAGTAAAAACGCCTAAAATTAGGACAGTCTAGTTGTATGCGCCTGCATTCACATGTATCCGCCATGTATTCATGAATACAGTAACGGTAATCACCTTAAAAATTGGTATGTCCATTTGTCTAAGAGAGGAAAAACATAAATAACGTATTTCATGCCTTAATTCATGTGTCAATGGTACCACAAATACTTATTTTGCTACAAAATATAAAAAGTAGATATAAAAAATAATATTTTAAAATAATTTTGATTTATAATAAATAGAGTATATGAGGTAAAATTTACTTCAAATGGGATTTACATCTAATAAGGCCCATGAAAGGAGGAAGCGCTCTTTCTTAGGATATTTTGTATTCTTAAGGTTCAAACGTGAGACTTTAGTTAAGAGTGGAGGGATCCTATACATCTCACCGTACCACAAACTCTTGATGGTTGCTTTTTTGGTATAAGAAATAGTAAGTTATTTTCTGGTATTCAATTGTCAGAAAATATTTTTCATCAAATGGAGGAAAATAATTTCTTCCACTTTTGGACTAAAGTCACTTCACATTAAATGTTTGTTTTTGAAGGTCTAACCAAATATTAAAGGACTTTTTCCAGAAAGATATTTTCTGTCATACTCAATGCTCATTGAAGTGGTTTATTTTCTATTTTTTTATTTAATGAAAAATATGTTTTTTCTCTATTTAATATATAAATATTTAAGGAACTGAATAAAAGATTGGATTGATTGTGAAGGTTTCTAACACTTTATTTGTTTGATTGATAGCGTACAAATATTTTCAGTGAATATCATAGATCAATCTTCATTGTCTCTATTTAATTCTATTAGAAAATTATATTTTGCATTAATTGTGCTTAATTGCAGGAAAGGAAAAGGAGTCTAGACTTCATTTTGGATACAGTGGCAGTCAAACACTCACTTGGGATTTACTTAGAGCTTCTAAAAGTAAAAGGGACTTTAGTGATTGTTGGAGCACCAGATAAGCCAATTGATTTGCCTGCTTTTCCAATGATTTTTGGTAAAGTTTTATATTCTCACAATCTCCTGTCAATCTATATATACTATACTAAAAGTACGATATTCCTATCGAAATATCGTTCGCTTTTTTTTATCTTTTAAAAATAAAATAATCATTTAATTATTATTCTAATATAATAATAACACCATTTCACATTTCACAGCTCACCCTATGAAGATAACTTAAAACTTCGGATGAGCTAACATTAAGAATTTGAATCAACAAAAACTAAATTTTCTTTAATTGTCGGCTAATAAATAATTTCCTCTTTGACACTATTTGATAAATATTTTAAAAAAAATAATATTTTTGTCTCCGGGTCATATGAACAACAATATTTTTACATAAAATATTCTGACATACGTCGTCACAATTAAATAAGGCATCTAAAAACTTGTGTGGTACAAGATTTCTTCATTTATCGAGCTAGGTAAATGGAAACAAAATTTTTTAAAATTTATTTTATAATATTATATAACTCATAATATTTACGCGATTCTTAAAAAATAGGGATACACGCGCAAAGCGCGTACCCTAAGACTAGTGTATCAATAAGCATGTAACTATATGTGTGCATTCCAACATCAATGTTGAAGTTTCCTCATGTTGGTTGCAGTAAATTTTTCTTCCAAATTTTCTCGGTCGAAAAATAAAAGAAATTTTTTATGTTTAACTGTGGTAAGAAATAAGGATTAATTGAATTTGCAGGGAAGAGAAGTGTGAAAGGAAGCGTGATAGGAAGCATAGAAGAGACACAAGAAATGATGGATTTATGTGGAAAGTATAACATCTTGAGTGACATTGAGATTATCACCACTCATCAAATCAATGAAGGACTTGATAGACTTGCAAAAAATGATGTTAAATACCGTTTTGTCATTGACATTGCTGGCCAATCATCTCTTCTTTAGGCTCATGTAACACATATTTTTATCACTTCTCTTACCAATTCTTGTGAGGGAAAAGTCTTTAGACGAAGCATACCTATCCGATCTAGCCATATAATTAAATTGTTCGTAAATGATCAATTTAGAAACCATAATGTAATGATATGTCTGCACAAATTGCTACAAAATTTGATGGATATAATGATATTGTGCACGATTAACGAGGATGAGTATAATCTTATTATACGTATTTATTTTAAACGTGTGTATGTATACATAGTTCGAGGAAAAAGCAACAAATTCAGTTATCTCGCAGCACTCACTCTAGATCGTCTTTGCATGCCAACCAACTGTTTGGATTTATACATAAGGCCTTCTGCTCGAGAGGAAAATAAAGCAATGCCAAGAACTTCATCAATCCACCGTTCATCACATTTTTTTCTTCTCAAGCCTAATGATGAAGTAAAAGGCAGAAGATCACCATCAGAAATCAAGTGGCTTATTTTGTATTCACCATTAATTAGTTTCATAGAATTAGTAGTAAGAACGAACGTGACTTTACTACCATTTTAAATGGTGAGACCTGTCAGTCTCAATGATTCAACTTGCTAGACTAAGGTCTCCATGGGAAATAACAAATTAATTGTTATAAATAGTATTTTATTTATGGTGAATATCTATATTCTAGAATGATTTTAGGGATTTTATTTGGTGGCTCAGTCACTGTTTCCCTATAAATAGAGGGGTTCTACCCCATTGTAAATCATCCCAAAAATTCAATAAGAGTTACTCTCTCTTTCTCTGCAATATTGTTCTTCTTCTTTTATTGTTTCATAACACGTTATCAGCACGAGACTCTAACCAGTTGAGTAGAAACTTTGGGATTGAGCATAATGATTGTCAATTGATCCATGTACTTCCTTCATGATTAGATTCTGGATTTAAGGTAAGTATTTTACTTTACTTTTCACTTTTAAATTCTTGGCATTCTATAATTTGATTTTAAATGCAAGCAAAGACGATAAATTTTGATTGTACCTCTAATGGAGTTTGAAAGAAATTATAACCACCCAAAGTGGTAAAATTTTTATGTCTTGCCATGATCAAATTCATGTATGATTGTGGTCAAAGAAGTGGAAACCCGCCCCATTGAATTTGGTTCATTCTCATTCCCCTTAAGAGAATATATGATAGCAATATGTGATAAGTCTGAAAGAAGACAAAATATTACCGTGAAGGTATCAATGGATGTTGACGTGACAATAGACGAAATTATAATCGTCATCATTATGATAATGAGAATAATAAGAATTCTGAAAATAATCTTTCACTATTTGAAAGTAATATTTGTCATCAATTTGACATGAGATTTTGTAAAGCACATATAGATGATTATGGTCAATTCATGATGTGAATGCGACAACCTCTGATTTATGAATACATATTCATTCTTGGAAGAATATGAACGTGCTAGTGGTAGTGAATATACCACACTTACCTCTAAAAGGAGGTTTGAGATGAAATAAGAAAATAATTTCATTATTATGGCACGAATGGTCATTGATCACGTACCTATTGTGATTATGCCAAAATATTAAGGCAATACGATTATTACATGGCAAAAGTAATAGAAGCAACATATCTTGCCTATAATGATTTTGACCATAACCATAATGGTATAACTTTTTCCTTGAAAGAGATATTCACCATATGGATGTTGATGAATATGTGATAGTACAAAATTAATTGAGAGCTTTGGAAGAGCCAATTATACTATTTTGGAGAAATAAAATTATTTATCAATAAAATATTGTGTCGTAGTAAGTCTTAAAGAAACTTATTGAGTTTCTAAAGTATTCACGAAAGTGGTTGGTTATATTGAGAATATAAATAAAGGAAATATTTAATATCTTCTATTACTACAACTTGTAGCGGGGTAATATATGTGTGAAAAGCTACCCTCTTTATTCTCCAGTTTGTACTACACAAATAAAAGAATACCACAATAAAGTGGATGTTTATTGATATAAAAAACTATATCATAATAAACTTGAAGTTTATTGATAATTGCACACGTCATGGTGTAAACCTCAATTTTATCAATATTGATAATTTATCAGCATAATTGATTTTAGCCATATCAATTTAAGTATGATGTGCAAAAATGAAAGAGAATTCACATGGGTAAATATTAAAGAACTAGAAAGTTCTTTATGAATTCTCATGTGTTAGCTTATTCTCGCGATTATTATACCAACTAAAATTTGGGATTGAATGCTTTGAATTCTGAAATTTATCAAAGGTGAATATGAGCCGATTCACCTGCCATGTATACCACATAAGATGCATCTATGAGATGGTTACATGTGCGGTTATTATTAACCCGCAACCTGGTGTTTGTGAGGTAACTTGCTAAATAATTTAACTTAGAGCATAATTTCCAGATTTTCTATTCAAGATAGTTTATCTTGATAAGTTGGTTTACATCACAACTTGTTTAGCAAGATGATTTATTGAGTGCCCTCACTTAATAGTTAAACTATTGCTTATGAGAACAAAGCTATTTATATCAGTTTGATATATAATTTATACGAAAGTATATTATATTCTCCCCTTACAATTGGTTCAGGGCCAGGAACCAAATAATTCTATCTTATTATTATTGATGGGCGGTGTATATTTTGATTAACATCATAATGCACAAAGATGGGTTCCCCAAATTAAGGAAGAAAGTTAGTTTTTCTAACATGAGGGGGAGACAAAATAAACAATTGAGAAAAAATTACGTGGAATGAATTATCATTTGTACCTCTAGATCCTTGAAGATAATATGAACTTGAAGTTCATAAAAGGATAATTCATCTGCAATATATTGCAAAGCAAGCTAGACGCATTTGCTGACCCAAAAAAGTAACTATATTCTCATTGAAAATGCTGCTATTAGAATATGTCCTAGAAGGAGGAAGTCTATGGTATGCTTAAAGTATATAGACAAATCAGTTTCAAATAAAATTCTTGATAAAGAAGATGAGCAAATGATCATAATAAGGAGGCAAGTTATATAGAAGATCACATGACATAACACTTCATAAAATCTCAAAAGAGGTTCAGGTACCTGAAAATATGAATGAAGAGATCTCTATGTTATGTCTTTATGAAAAAGTAATATTGGAACCGATATAAAATGTTCGTAGACGACATATATGATAACACTTAGTATAGATGAGGACCTCAAGTCTCTCGAATACAGACACAAAAATATAGGTCAAATGGAGGAGACACAATTCGAATCGAATTGGTTTCATATGAAATACATGTAGTTTTGGACATGTAGTTCAAACACTCGAAAGTATAAAGTCAATGGTGTGTGCCATCAGTTTCATGTATCTTATATGTCTAGCATGGCATGAAAACTTGGTATGCATCTAATTATATGAATTATATAACAATCCCTAAAGGATTCAAATCGCTTAAAGCATATACAATTTTTTGTTCTGAAGTACCATATCTTAAGTGTAATTTGTGCACAAATGTATATTGCTTTAACTATAAGCATGATAAAATGATAGCGAGAATATCTATGGAAATGTTGAAAAGGCTATTCCACGACATTATATATATACAAGAATGATGATTTCAAGGTGCAACATATTCATTCAAGTGATAATATGGCTGATTTGTTCACCAAATCTCTACCGACGTCAACCTTCAAGAAGCTAGTGTACAAGATCGGGATGCGAAGGCTCAAGGATGTGAGTTGATGATCTCATCAGGGAGGGGTTAATACGCGTTGTACTCTTTTTTCCTTACAAGGTTTTGTCCCATTGGGTTTTCCTTGCAAGGTTTTTAAAGAGGTAACCAAAAGGCGTATTATTAAACATGTGTACTCTTTTTCCTTTTCCAGAATTTTTTTCCACTGGGTTTTATTTTAGTTAAGGTTTTAACGAGGTACATTCAAGGAGGAGTGTTATAAATAGTATTTTATTTATGGTGAATGTCTATATTCTAGAGAGATCCTAGGGATTTTACTTGATGGCTAAGTCACTTTTTCCCCATAAATAGAGGTGTTCTACCCCATTGTAAATCATCCCAAAAATTCAATAAGAATTACTCTCTCTTTCTTTGCAATATTGTCCTTCTTCTTTTATTGTTTCATAACATCAATCGTATTTTCCAAGTTTTCTTAATTGAAAAATATTTTTATTTTTTCACGAATATAAATGGTATAAGCATAAAATCCTTCCTGAACAATACTCGAAGTTGTTACGACATACCTTATTTTTACGGGGATCCTATTACCCCCCCACTCCCCCTAAACTTTTTTAAAGTAGAATAAATGTCACCCTAAGTGTTGACGTAACATATAAAACCAAACATTTGGCAAGCGGTGAAATACACGCTCATCTTCTTCCTTTTTCTTTTCTTTTTATTTCGAAATGCAATGGAAATATTATTTTGTATTTAGAAAAATGAAAAGGACAATTATTTTGTATGCACTTGAAAAATTATTAGAGGTGTTGAGCATACTGAGACATCATTGAACTTTTAAAGTTGAGATTCAAGTGCTAAATTTATTCTAAATTTATAGCTACGTTGTAGATGAGATTCGAAAATGAAAAAAAAAAGTTTGAATCCACAATTGGTGAACCTTGAAAATTGGCCAAATTGATCATTGGGGTATGATGATGATTTTCGTTGTGAAGTTGTAGTTGAAATTTTAGCTTGATTGGTGCGAATTTAGCCTAGCTTTTGTTGAATTTTGGCACCAAAATTAAGTTTGGAGCTCTTGAAAATGGGTGATAAAATGGGGATGAAAAGCTCTTGAAAATTAACTTTGGAATTGACACGTGGCTGTTTCGTATAGGTTGAGCCCTTTTTTTAAGTTCTCACGCGTTTGAAGGAATTGTTCTCACACAATGTTCCACGTTAGCAATAAAGGTGAAAAAATTACGGAAAAAAAAATTTAGAGGGATAATAGGAACCCAAAGGTAAGATATATCGTAGCAATTTCGAATACAGATCATAGAGGAATTTATGCATTATATCCCGATATAGATACATTTGACAAAAGTTGCTACTATAATCGTATCATAATTAGTTGATCACATGATCAGTAAAGAGAAACCAGTGTTCTTTTTAGACAGTTTATTATAATATCTAAGACACAATACATATATGCATGCAGATTTAGCCGATAAGATATACGTAAATAACAAGATGGGAAATTTTTCTAACACTTTAAATTCCAATGAATTGCAGTTTCTACAATCATTTACGCAATTTATAAAATTTATCTTTGCACCATTATAGAAACAGGTCAAAATAATTACCACAAAAAAGAACAAAATTATCCGAATTGTGATAGAATATTGTAAGATAGTCGAAAGAGATTAAAATATACACTAGAATATTGCCTTTGTTGAGATTGTGATTTATGTATCATTCACATTTGGTGATGACAGTCTACTGACACCTTTTTGAGATCTAAGCCAAAACTTTCACACCATGTAATTTCTCAACACAAACACTAAGGTACTTTGTTGTCTCGATCCGAAATCCTACTTTCGGGTCGTGATGACATCTAACGTTGAATCCGCTAGACAAGCTAACATTTAATTAAGGTTACTTGTTTACAAGTGAAATAATAACAATAACTAGAGCAAATATGATTAAAGAATGCGGAACCGGTGTCACGATTACACGAACGGTCTAAAATTTCACTAAATACAATCGCTGAAATAAGTGAATGCAACTGTCTTGAAATTACAGGATAAGACAGAAAATGAGAGAAAGGATAAGAGGAGACGCCAAGGCTTGCGGAAGCCTGCAGGACTACCTCTGTATCACCGTGGACTGAAGGATACTCCCTCGCTCAGTGTCCACTGGGTCCGGCGCTGTAATCTGCACAACATAAAGAAGTGCATGTGTAGCATCAGTACAACCGATCCCATGTACTGAGTAAGTGCCGAGCCTAACCTCGGCGAAGTAGTGACGAGGCTAGGACACGACAACAAATAACACCTGTGCAATTCAATAATATAATAGAAAATAATGACAGAAAATAAACAAGTAAATACAACAACGGGGAATAACATGCTGGGGATGAAGGGCAACAACTATCTGAAACAACATAACAAGATAACGATTGAAATGTAAAATTAACAGTAGGGAGTACAGCTCTAAACAAAAAATAAACAGAAACGGCATGGCATGTCCCCTCGTGCTATAACCTCACAATCACTCGGCACGGAATGTCCCCTCGTGCATAAATAATAATCGCTCACTCGGCACAGAATGTCCCCTCGTGCATAACCTCACAATCACTCGGCACGGAATGTCCCCTCGTGCATAAATAATAATCGCTCACTCGGCACAGAATGTCCCCTCGTGCATAACCTCACAATCACTCGGCACACAATGTCCCCTCGTGCATAAATAATAATCACTCGACACAGAATGTCCCCTCGTGCATAACCTTACAACATCGGCACGGAATATCCCCTCGTGCATAAATAATAATCACTCGGCACGGAATGTCCTCTCGTGCATTACCTCACAATCACTCGGCACAGAATGTCCCCTCGTGCATAACATATGTAAAAGCAACAATTGACAGAAAAGACAATAATAAGAAACCTCAAATGTACATAAATAATCAAAAGTATTCTACCGTCCCGGCAAGGGACTCAGCTATAACCAATCTCACTATGAGGTATAATTTTAACACATGATCCTCAACTGGGAGAATAATCAATAACAACCTACATCATGAAATGCCCTCAATATATCACTTCCAGAACAACAATTAATTCATTACACAGAGAATATCAAAGAACACTATATAAATCATCAAGTTCGACTCACGGGCATGCTCGACCACAACACATAGGTACCCGTCACTTCATCTATACATTGGACGTGGATTAACACATAGCAAATAAGACTCTATACTTATTCCCTCAAGCTAAGGTTAGGCCAAACACTTACCTCGACTCCAAGAATGCAAATCAAGCCTCTAGCACCGCTTTTCCTCTCGAATACGACTCCGAAACAATCGTATCTAGACACAATTGACTCAATAACATCAATAACTACTCAACAATTTAATTCCAAAGCCTAATTATAGAATTTCCAACATTCTTCAAAAAATTCCAAAATTCGACCCCGGGCCCGCTTGGTCCAAACACGAGGTTCGGATCAAAACCCGATCACTCATTCCCCCACGAGCCCGAATATACAATTTGTTTTGAAATACGACCCTAAAACGAGGTCAAATTCCCAAGAATTCAAAAAGCCCTAACTCTACCCAAAACCCCAATTTCTACCATTTAATCCCATGTTTTTAGGCCTAGAATCTAATAATAGATGATGAAAATGGAGTTAAGAACATTTACCTATAAAGTTATGGTGGAAAAGGTGCTCCAAAATCGCCTAAGTGGGGTTGGGGAAGATGAAGTTTGAGAAAAATGAGGTAAATCCCGAAACTATTATGTTTTTAGGCTTTTAAAATGACTGGACAAAATTAGTCTATGCGATCGCGAAGGAAGGACTGCGATCGCATAGAGGACTGCTCTCTAAGGCACTGTGATCGCGAATAAAGACCTGCGATCGCACAGTTCAAATGACCCCACCCTATGCGAACAAGACTATGCGATCGCACAGGGTATCTACCCAGCCCCTACCAAGTGCTCCTATACNGGTTTTACACTCCGACACCTACCTGAACCTCACCCGAGCCCTCGGGGCTCAAAACCAAATATACACACAACCTCATAAACATCCTACGGACTTATTTGAGTAATCAAAACACCAAAATAACATCGAAAACAATGAATTAAACTCCAAAATCTATAAAAATTCTCAAAAGCTTCATAACTTTCAAATTTCCCAATTTTAGTCCAAATTACGTCATACGAAGTCCGTTCCTCACCAAATTTCACAGGTAGCACATAATAAACATATTGAACCTGTTCCAGGCTTCGGAACCATAATACGGGCCCGATAACACAAGTTTCACATCAATTCTCATTTTCAAAAACCTTTATATTTTTCAGAAAACAATTTCTTTAAAAATTCATTTCTTGGACTTGGGACCTCAGAATTCGATTCCGGGCATACGCTCAAGTCCCATATTTCCCTACGGACCCTCCGGGATTGTCAAATCACGGGTCCGGATCCGTTTACCAAAAATGTTGACCAAAGTCAACTTTATCTAAATAATTATCATAAATTCAATATTTTATCAATTTTCTATATAAAGGCTTCCCGGCTACGCGCCCGGGTTGTGCACGCACATCGAGGTGAGATAAACGGAGGCTTTTAGAGCCTCGAAACACAAATTTAGTTAAAATTACACGAGATGACCTTTTGGGTCATCACATTTGAATTATATTGATCTCAATAATTGGAAGACCTTGTCAAAGTTGTAACATAATACCCTGTTTTCCTTTGCCTCATATGCTATTTATAGATATATATTCTCCCCATAGAAGCAATGTCGTCCATTCGGTTGATAATCAGACGTGGATTCTTGATTTAAATTTTATGGGTTCAGATTCTCATTTTTACCACATCTTATCTAATTTAATGGGTTCAAAATTTATTATTTTGTACATATTTAACAATTTTTTGAATAAAAATACAAAATATGAGCGAAATCTATGGGTTCAATTGAACCCATACTTTCTACACTGTATCCGCTTCTGTAATGATAACATACAACCACTCAACCATGCAACAAATGAACAATGTATGCGTAAATCATGTATCTAATTTCTTGAGGGAAGTTAGATGAAAGAATGTACTTATAAGCTAATTTAACACAATCACTTCCTATAAAACCAATTTATATAAAATCAAATAAGCTCTATAAGAGATTGTCCTCTCTCTCTCAATATATATATATATATATATATATATATATA
>ML297150.1:0-41594 GCA_005239495.1 Nicotiana undulata | reverse complement strand
GAATGCTACTGAACTGAGCCAAAATTCACACTTGGAGAACTTTGCATAAAGTTTCTCCTCCCTAAATCCCTTTAATTTCATCCTCAAATGTTGAGTATGCTCCTCATGGCTATGTGAGTACGCCAGGATGCCATCAATGAATACAATAATGAAGCAGTACAAATACGGTTGGAATACACTATTAATCAAATACATGAATGTTGCTGGGACATTGGTCAGCCCAAAAGACATCACCAGGAACTCATAACACAACAGGAAGATCCACTTCACTCCACAACTAAACTACATGAGAGGTCCTTCAATACACTCACAACTCGAGTCCATATGCCAACACAGAAGTCAAACACTCAATAGTTCTTGTTGCATCTCCAGCCAATTCTTTTTGTCATAATCCAACAATCTGAACTTATCTCACCATCAAATAGCACTCACCACATAGTCATCCAGTCACAAAATCCCACCAATAAGGACACAACCGGATATATAAGTCCCAAATACACGTGCTCACACAATCAAAATCTCAACACTCAAGCCACAGACAAAATTCGGCCTCAAGTCCTCCAGACTGACCCATCATCAACATGTTAAAATCACATCTCGCACCTCACCCATGGAAATCACAAGCCGTCGTTGCACAGCTGCTACCGAGCGCTCACGTGCGCATTCGAATACATGAAAGGGATTCAAAGACTTACGCTTTTGGCTGAATTAGTGGATTCGCACGACAAGAATTCAAGAATGTGAGATTTTTTTCCTAAGGGTTCCGCAGCTTCTCAAAGATAAGTACAAACGTTTCCGTACCGATCCGCAAGACTCTACTAAATCTGCTCATGATTGGCGAGACCTATAACCTAGGCTCTGATACCATCTTGTCACGACCCCAAACCACCCTGGTTGTGACGGCGCATATCGCAGTACTAGGCTAGCCAATTCATTACTTATAGCGTAAAACGACTTTTTCATTAATTCATTTACTAATCATATATTATCATAAATCTTTCGCTTAAGCATTTCAAAATAAGCGGAGTTATGTAAAACATTGAACACTGCCCGATCCCGGAGTCACTAGTCATGAGCAACTAAAAATACAAATCTGATACTGTCCACTTAATATAAGATGAGTCTGAGAAAAATAAATGCTAAAAGATAGGAAGGAGAAAGGCAAGGCTGCGAACGCCGTGCAGCTACCTCGCAAATCCGGAATATTCTGAAAAGGAGAAGATCGGCTCTCACTCTGATGCCCTAGCACCTGAATCTGCACACAAGGTGCAGGGAGTAACTTGAGTACACCAACTCAGTAAGTAACAATTATAACTAAAGATTGAGTGCAATGACGAGCATTTATAATCATATCAATCTCATAACATAAAAACCTCAGTGGAAATAACGGGATCAAATCCTTAATTGAATTCTGAATATCTCGTAAAAACTCCAGTTTCAATGAAAGTTATTTAAAACACTTGTTCAACATTTTCAATAGAGGCTCGGTATAAAAGAAGAGTGAAACGGTAATTTCATAAAAACAAGCCTCTCAAGCAAAGTATCACGTATATATAGCCCCTCGGGCAAGCCTCTCAGTCACTCGTGACTCAACTATCACCAATCAACACTCACACTCAATAGGTACCTTATAATAACCGTCGCGGCGTGCAGCCCGATCCATAAATATATAGTCGATTGCGCTCACTGGGGGTGTGCAGACACCGGAGGGGCTCCTACAGCCCAAGCGTTATATCGTTGCGGCGTGCAGCCCGACCCAATATCCTTGCGGCGTGCAGCCCGATCCATATATCACGACGGCGTGCAACCCGATTCATATATCGATGCGGCGTGCAGCCCGATCCATATATCGTTGCGGCGTGCTACCCGATCCATATACGTATATATAACGTTGTGGCGTGCATCCCAGTCCATAAATATCATTACAATACGACCCTCGACCTCACTCAGTCATCAATCTCACAAGTCGCTCGAGCGTTTCAGTACGAAATTTAGGGGCTCAGCCCAAAACAACTTTCATATGCATCAAGGTAGAGTAATGAAACTCAATTAAACAGTAAATAGGTAAAAATCATGACTGGGTGTAGATTTCAGATCAAAACAAGGTGAGGATAGTAATAAAATACTTAAGAGGGTCATAAATTTCGTGAAGGGTCTAATTTATACTTTCTGCCCAGCACTTTCGCACCCGCGGACTCGCACTTGTGGTCTCAGGTGCGCACCTGCGAAAAGTCACTCAAACGCCAAGCTTCGCATCTACGGCTCACCACTCGCACCTGCAGGCTCGCAGGTGTGATCCTTCCTTTGCATCTACGGTCAAGCCTAGTCCTCTATTTTCCACATCTGCGACATGCCCTCCGCACCTGCGGCTCCCCATCCGCAGGTGCGGCCACACTAGAAGAACTACACCAGCATCCTTCTACTGTATTTTTCCAAACTCGAAACTTCCCTTAGCCATCCGAAATCATCCCGAGGCCCTCGAGACCTCAACCAGCAATACCAACATACGAACTTAATTGAACCTTCGGGACACTCAAAACTACATCAAAATACCAAATTACCCTCGGATTCAAGCCTAAGAACTTCTAAACTTCCAAAATTCGCCAACGATGCCGAAACCAACCAAACCACGTCCGAATTACTTGAAATTTTTCACATACATCACAAATGACACTACGAACCTATTTCAACTTTCAGAATTCCATTCTGACCCGGATATCTAATTTTTCCACTCCCGATCGAAAATCGCCAAAAGTCCAATTCGCCAATTCAAGCCTAATTCTACCACGGACTTTCGAATAACATTCTGAACCCACTCCTAAGTCCAATATTATCTAAGGAAGCTATCTGAACCATAAAAACCCAATTCCAAGATCATTTACCTATAAGTCAACTTCTGGTTGATTTTTTCAACTAAATAACCGACTTAAGAGACTAAGTGTCTCATTTCTCTCCAAAAATCACTCCAAACCCGAGCCAACCAACCTAACACAACATAATAGAGCTGAACCACATATAATGAAGCAAAAACGGGGGAAACGAGGCTAAAACTCTCAGGAGGACTGACCAGGTCGTTACAGAAATAGTTTTGTATATTTTAAAGTATTTTAGTATAGAAAAGAGTTTCACTAAATCAAAACATAAAAAAAGGTATTCCGTCATGTCTCAAGAACATCGTACGCCCTCTTTCTTTTTTGATTGAATTCTTGATATTTGTCCAAAGGCATAAACTTCTAAATACCTAGTGGTTACGTCCTATTTGGTTAGTATTTTTAATTCTTTCTTTTTCTTGCTATTTATATATGATTTAAGTGTAAAACATTTTATAAAATAAAATGTTAATATTTTGAAGTTTAAAATATTAAATTCTTTTAGTTGATTTTGTAGTCCTAAATATTAGAAAAATAATTAAATGAGTATTCCTAAATAAAAGAAAAATAATTAATTGAGTATTCCTACATATTAGAAAAATAACTAATTTTACTATTTATTCAATATAAACTCTATTTTTAAAGGGTAAAAACGGAGAACGATATTTCGCTAAGGACCTTCGTGCTTTTAATATAATATAATTACCTGAAAAATCTACTCTTAAAATACCAGATTATTACATAGCAAAATCTGAAATCGGTTAGGTATTAAATAAATTGACACATAACGGGAAAAACTGACACATGAGGAGGTACAAACTAAAGAAGCATCATGGGCAATCCAAAAAAGACTAAAGGCACAAGTCAATGTGGTAGCTGCAAGAGGTACACTACAAGATCTAAAACAGTGTTGAGGTATTCTCTATAAGGAAGATGTACATCAGCATGAGAAGGGTATTTCTAAAAATGAAATGGAGAAAGCTCGTGTGTAATAATAAAGGGATGCCTGAATGGACTTCTGTGCTCTTTCTAACACTGCATGAGAAGCTATCTACTAAAAATAGACTAGCTAAGTGGGGAGTAATCACTGACAAACATGTCCTATGCAGTGATGGAGCCAGAATTTTCGTTAAGTGATGCCAAAATATATAAAACTGAACATACCAGAAAATTAAAGAGAGTCAATACATAGTATATACACATACAATTTTATTTACCTACCTACACAGTATATTTTTCCCCTAAAGGGGTGTCAAATAATAACACTTCATGTAAGGTGGCTCCGTCACTGGTCCTATGTGCAACATAAAAGAAGAAAGTATATCCCATCTATTCTTTGAATGTAATGTGTCTGCAAACATGTGGAATAGAGTACTAAAATGGCAAAGAATTCAGAGGGTGGCAGGACAATGGCAAGAGGAAATCAAATGTGCTGTGGCAATGGTGAGAGGAAAGTTTGTTGCAACTGAAGTATATTGAATGTCCCTAGTAGGGTGCATATATCATATGTGGGAGGAAATAAATTATAGTTGAGCGGTACACATACATTTTGGTTAATACAATCCTTCATTTTCCAAATAAAAAATTCACCCGAAGTTTTTAGGAACTTGAACTTTTTTTTTTTTCAAAAATTGATCATATTACATGAACAAACAATATTTTTAAAATTTGTTATTGAAAAAAATACCCAAAAATTTATGACCAAACGAGAGCTAAGTTTTAAACTTTAAGTGAAATATTGAAATAATGTCATGATAGAATGTTTCAAATAAAATATTTGTTTCCACTCACAAATTTTAACATCACAAACTTATTGTTTATAACAAGCTTTTTTCCAACATCAACTTAGCCATAAAAGTTATTTCATTATTTCAAACTAGAAGTATTATTTGCAAATCCATATTTGTTTTACAATTTAGCCCAATATTTCAACTGAACCTGATTCTCAAAAAAAAAAAAAAAAAAAAAAAAANCAAAATAAAAAAAAAAAAAAAAAAAAAAAAAAAAAGACTTACAATTCAGATTCGAAACCCAAAACTTCATGACCAAATTTAGAAATAAAAATTACCTCATGTTGCCTCAACCGGACTTCTAAAAATTGGATTATAATGATTTGTTTCCCCAGTCATTATTCCAATGTTTGTTGATTAGAATATGGAGATGAACGAAGAATTATAATTATCCGACTTTACGGTGGTAAAAATATGATCACCAGAAAGTACAACATTTGTGGTTATGTGGTATTACCAAATGGCCAAAGGTATTTACCATGTTACTCATTTAAACTAAGAATTATAATGTTTGATTTTGAGATGACTTTGGCTGAGATGATTGAAAATTTCATTTTTCTTCAAATAAATAAAAAATCATCAAAGTAAGAGAAAGCTAGAAATAAGAAAAGAAAAAAATTAAATTTGATCAATGAAGTGTACACAACTTATATTAAATCCATTAATAAATACATGCAATGAGTGCTTTTGTTCTGCATTGCAAAAACAAGACGGAGTTTACAATTTTGTTTGTGGTGCTCATATCCCACCCGACCCCGTCCATTAGTCACTACTATTCACTGGTAATAATTTACAAGCTCTTCACTTGTTTACTCTAAAATTCGAGTAACAATTTTAAACTTGTATTGTAGTTTTAAGGATACGTGATCTAATTCAATACCAATTGATAAACAGTGAATTAAATGAATAAATTGGACAATAAAGTAAATCAAACTAGAGTATCAGCAGTGCGTTCGACCTCGATTCGAGATGGTCTCGAGGTTCGATAATAAGAACAATAGCGAATAATAATGAACAATAAGAGAAATAGACCGGCGTATATATTTTTAGTAAGTGAATATTGGATGTTACAAATGAATGGAGTCCCTTTTTATATAGTAGAGGAATCCTAAATAAGGTACAATTCTAATAACAGAAACAAATCCCATGATTGGTTTTCATAACCGCCTAATTCGATCTGCTCCGTGATTCCCGTTGTGATCTTCGACCGGTTGCTAATATCTCGTCATTTCGTTACTATGCCTCACTCGAGATTGGTCATGCTCGGTCTCGGTCTTCAACGAGCACTTTGATCTTCATGCTCTGTGCTCTGTATTTGAGCTCGAGCTTGGTCATTACGAGCTTACTCTTCGAGGCAGTTCCTCATGTCTATGAAGTCAGACATACCCGATTTCAACCGTATACAAATAGTCCCCACATTTCTTAGAGTAAAACGATAAGAAACGATTTGAACCTCGATTCTCTAACACCTCGATCATGACGTCAACCCCGTGACGTTAGCGATAGAAGAGATTGAAAGGTCGCGTATACATAGTTCCCAAAATCATTAATTAACGACAACTGGTGGTCGGCCACTAGTGCTGTCAAACCATCAAAGTGACCACTATAAATAGATCAACTTCACAATATTTTGAAACTTTACTTCCAAAACTTTTTCTGAAATCTTCACAAGCTTCTCTACTTCCTTCAAGTTCATCTCCTTTTTCAATTTGTGTTTATTATAACATCAATTTCTTCTCCTTTCTTGAACTTTATATAGCGATGGCTAAAACATCAAAAAATGTCCCTCAAAAAGAAAAAGCCTCTTCATCGCGGTCGGCGATAAAACATCGGTGGAGCCTCGTATTGAAGAGTGCATTCCTGGGCCATGCGAACTGACTTCCGACTTCAAAGTCGAAAATCCTTCCTCAGTTCCTGGTCGATGTGAGCCCATATCCCGATACATTTGCTCGATAACTGAAGACGATATTTTTTAACCAAAGAATTAGATTCTCTGCCAAAGCTATTTTAAGAAGAACACGGGTTTCCGATAACCAAAAGAATATGGAAATAATTGTAAGTAAATTCGTAAGTAGAAAGCAATAAAGATGCGCAGAAAGTAAGTATATCTCAATAGTGGTTCGAACGTGTCTTTACAAGTTATATTTTAATCCCTTTTATAGGGAATTTCTTAATATAACGTCTACTCTTTTCAGTGATTGAGCATTAATGACTAATAATGGCATTAATGTAACGTTACAATGATTAATCGTAACTGTTGCATGAAGATTATGTAACGTTTTGTCTCATTAATTGAAGATCACTGAATATGCCCTTTATTTTGTCTTGATTCATTCTGACCTTGTCTCTTCGTCTTCTCAATTAGGTTGAGATTCCCGTATCTTATTACCCTGTGGGTATGCTATTCCGTTCCCCTTTATCCCGTACCTCTTCATAAAGTCTCGTCCAGTTGTCATGTTGTCATTGTTCCACATAGATTGCTGAGTCATCATAAGTATTACATATGTGAAGCTCATTTTTACCAATACAGATATCCCCCCCCCCTACCATTTACTTATCAATTAATATTTGGTAAGTGGATACTCATTTATGGCGGAAATATTTTGTCGTCGCTTCACTCGTACCATTGCATCCGTCTCTGAATATATGCGTCGTTTGTCACTTCCATTTAATGCACGTGCCACATGGCATTCCCGGATTGGTTCTATAATTATTCAGCGCCTTTTAGGGCTTTTTGCGGCTGCATCAGTCACGAAGTGACAACTTCAATATGACTTTCACATCATTGTTTTTTCCATTTTTTGACGGTCGTTTTTTAGTGTAAATACCCCTTTTCCTTTCTTTACTTTCACGAAAAACTTCTAACTTTTTTTCTTTATTTGTAAATTCTTCATCTTCGTTAATATGTCTTCTTAAAATCAGCAATCTAAAAGGGTTACAATGTAGATGAACTGACTCCTTCTTCTGCTCCAACACGGAGTAGGAGGGGAGGTAGGCTTAGGAGCTTAAGTTTTACTCCTTCCATGGGTTCTTCTTCTCATTCTTCTCCCCTGTCATCTTCTAGGTCTAATATTCTTGTCTTCTTTGAGGGCTAGGGCTTCTAGACCTTTGTCAAATAGTAGAGAACACAATGAACCACTTCGTGAGCCGAGAGCCGATGAGATTGTTTCCGCGAAGTTTTCTTTCACAAAGGATAGTCAGGCTATGAGTGAGCAGCTTTCTTCAATGTCTTCTCATGAGAGTGCTGACCTTTATCCTACCCAAATAACAGAGGGTTTAGTGTCTCTTGTACGCAGGGATTTTTATTGGAAGTCTGATTTTCCTGTTGTTGTTCCTAACGTTTACCAAAGAATAACCTCTTACAAGACGGGGTATTCTTATGTTTATACTTATCCTTTCACATTAGGATTTAAGCCTCCCATTGACCCTGTTATCATCGAGTTTTGTCGATTTTTTAAAGTTTGCTTCGGACAAGTCGGTCCTCTTGTTTGGCGAGTTTTCGCGTGCCTTAGGTATTTGACCAATTCAGCTTCCGTACCCTTTACTTTTCATCATCTTATTCACCTCTATTCTTCGATGATGTTCCGCCAAGGAGTGTTTACTCTCGCGGCCAGGGGTAAAAGGTTGTTAGTTACTCCAGATGATGACAAAGACAGAGGGTGGTATGTCTGGTATGTTGATGTCCCTACTGCAGGTTTAGTAGGTTAAGAAAATCTCCCCTTCCCTGAGAAGTGGAACTTTGCACGTGAGTACAATTTTTCTCACTGTCCTTTCCTTTGCTTTTGATAAACTATCAGTACCGTGACTGTTTCTTTTTCTTTTGTAGCAACCATGGGAACCGTTGAGAATGTCTCCGATTTTTGTGATTGGGTAGAAAAACTCTTGTTGATTGCTCCTTTAGAAGAACATTCGTGGAAGTACCTCTCTGTGTGGTTTGGTTGGAAGGTTAAGACCCACGGTAAGTGAAGTTTTTTGTTTTTACTTCTTCCGTTTTTGAGCTTTAATTGATCCCTTTCATTTGTTAGGGTTTTCTGCTCGTGGAATTTCTGCTGCGGCTGTGTCCGCCTCAAGGTTGTCCCTGGCTAAGGCCCAGGAGATCATTGTTGGTTCCTCCTCGTCGAAAAGAAAAGCAAGTGGGTCCAGGACCTTAAAGGAGGAAGAGGAAGAGGAGGGTTCGCTGGTCCATAGGTCACGTAGGAGGAGGGTGGTCTCTGACGATGAGTCTGCACCCGTAATTGACCCTCTCGTGCCTGAATCAGAACTTTTTGCTCCCGAACACGCAACTCCCTCTCCTGTTCATGAATCCATTGGTCTCTTGTTCCGTCAAGGTTTTGGTACCATTTCTGATGAAACTCCTCTTACTGTTTTCTCTCCTCCTGCTCATAAGGAACTTCCTTCTATTGATCCCGTTGATGTTTCTGCTCTCGTGGCTGTTATTTCTCTTCCTGCTCCCATTGTTGTTTCTATTCCTTAATCTACTTCGTCTGTGGCTCCTTCACCCGCCCCCACTTTCGTGCCTTCTGCTGTTGAAGTAGGGTCTTCCAGCAGGGGGGTGATGAAACAGGTTAAAATAGAGGTGCCTGCGGCGGGCAGCCTCTTGAAAAAGTCAAGCCAGGCTGATGTATGGTTAAAACCATTGATAGGCCCGACTGAGAAGTCTAAGCTGGAAAGCCACAACTCCCTAACTTGGATGAACGAGATTGTGCACTCGTTCTTAAAAGTAAAACTTGATTTTCCTTCATATGTACTTATATACATTCTTACCATATCTAATTTATCTTTCTCTGTAGATCAATCTTATAGGCACAAAATTAATGAAGAGAGTCGTTCAAACGGAGAAAGAAGAAAATGACTTCCATATTGAGGCTGACAATTAGAAGGAGTAGTACGAGAGTCTACAGCTTGACATGGAGGCAATGGAGGAGGAAAAGTGTACCATGGAGCATCAAGTTAGGGTTATGGCAGCATAACTGGTCGTTGAGAAGGCGTCTTCGAACTAGGCAGGTAAGGACAAAAGTGTCTTAGAGTCTTCATTTGTGGAGCAGCTTTCCCGTGCCACAGAGGAGGTTAGGAGACTAAAGGCTTTGTTAGACCAGAAGGAGGTGTACTCTGACGAACTTGTACAATTTCTCACCCAAACCCAAGAAGACCTCCGTAACTCTTCAGAGAAGGTCCAATTTCTAGAAAGATCCCTCGCTCTTTTACAGGCCTCTCATGATGTTGTCATGGCTGAATGATATGAGTTAAGAGCTGAAGCTTAACAATGGGAAAAGGATTACGAGACTCTTGAAGACAAATCAGTCGTCGATGTTAGTTGGGCTTATCTGAATGCCCGTCTTGACACATTGACGGAAATGGGCCAAGAGGGTTTGACTTGGAATTCGAAATTGTTGAAACCAAGGAGACGATTGAGAAGTCTCAGCAAAGTCAGAATTTCTCTTCTCCCGAAGTTGAGGTCCCTGCTTCTCTTGTCTCGCCATCTCAAGCCGCTCCTTTTTCCAGTGAAGACAACCCCCCATTTAGAAAAGTGTAAGGAACTTGGTTCTTCTTTTTTTTTTTTTGCAACAATTGGTGGTTACCCCCGGTCCCATTGGGGGTAAATTTGGATCCTTTGTGAGTCCCCAACTGACAACTTAGGGGCAACCAATGTACAAACAAATCCGGCTTAGACTAAGCTAACACTTAGTTTTTTGTCGTAATATATCAATATAAATATTAGCATGGCTTTTGATTTCTTTGAGTTTTTGTTTCACTCTTAAGTCTTTGCATGCTTTCTTTTGAGGTTTTTGGTTTACCTCTTAGTTTTTGACTTTGCATTAAATAATGCTTAGATTTTTCATACCTTTTCGTAATAGGCACGATTTATAAAAGAGGGCCCTTTTTTTTATCGACACTTAATGAATAAGACGTCTCAACTTCATAATGGTGTTAATGTACAAAAGAGAGATAGGAATTTCACATATTTTTCTTAACAGTGTTTTGAAGAAAGTTTTTGTATTATTTCGAACTTTCATAACATTTTACATGTGTTTGTGTATCGTCCATAACTCTTTTGTAGCTTTTTTTATTACAAAAGATTTGGTATGAACTTGTACTTGTAACTGTTTTTTTTCGTTTGCAACTGTTTTTACGAATTAATACAAGGATATGACTGTTTTTATTTATAACAGTTTTCAAATAAATACAAGGGTATGAATTTTTACCCATAACTGCTTTTGTTTACAACAGTTTTTTGAATAAATACAAGGGTAATGCTTTTTTATCCGTAACTGTTTTCATTCACAGCAGTTTTTGAATAAGTACAAGGATGATAATTTTTCATCCGTAATTGTTTTCATTTACAACAGTTTTTTGAATAAATACAAGGGTAATGCTTTTTTATCCGTAACTGTTTTCATTCACAGCAGTTTTTGAATAAGTACAAGGATGATAATTTTTCATCCGTAATTGTTTTCATTTACAACAGTTTTTGAATAAGTACAAGGATGTGCATTTTTACCTGTAACTAATATTTTGCCTTTAACCTGAACATTCGTTTACATTTACGAATATGTTTTTTGAAATATTTGTTTACATTTACGAATATGTTTTTTGAAACATTCATTTTCATTTACGAATATGTTTTTCGAAGGTTTCTGAGTCAGGCTTTGTGTTTTTGTCTTTGGCTCTTTCATTTTGCTCATAGTACTTGACTTGTTGGGAAGATGGATCTTCAGGCTTGAGCTTTGACTTTTTGATAGTCTTCTTTGCTTCTTCTTTGCCTTCCATATTGTATAGTCACCCAAGTGTTTGAGCTTTGAAGAATGAAATCTCGAGCACTTGATTATTCCTTCCTTGTGGTCCTTTTCCTGAAAAGGAAAAAAATACGGGACTCGAAGGTATAGTTTAGATGATGACTGCTTAACCCTTTAAAATGTCCATCAGAAAGTTGTAACCCTAGACCGGGAATTCAGTTACTTTCTCATGTCTATGCAGGTCTAATATCATCATCTGGTGATGGGTTAGCTTTTTGCCTATCATCTAAAATGGTTAGTATAATTTTAACTGTACAAAACTAAAATCGAACGTAATGATACCTGACAGGGGTATTCCTTTTACTCAGAAGTAATACTTCTTCAAATGAACATCATTCCAACTGGTTGGTAAAATTCTGCCGTCCATAGTCTCCAACTCATAAGCACTTTTTCCACCAATGGCACAGACTTGTAAGGTCCTTCCCAATTTGGGTTCAGCTTTCCTGCGTCGGCTTCCTTTGTCGATTGGATGACTTTTTTGAGAACAAAGTCTTCAATTTTGAAATACTTGAGGTGAGCTTTTCTGTTGTAATATCGCTCTATAATTTGTTTTTGGGCTGTCATACGTATTAATGCAGCTTCTCTCCTTTTCTCGAGCAAATCCAGATTTGTCCTCAACTCGTCGTTGTTTGTTTCTTCCGTTGCTGTTGTGAACCTTGTGCTTGGTTCGCCGATTTCCACCGGTATTAAAGATTCTGAACCGTAAACAAGTGCGAATGGAGTTTCTCCCGTGGCTGTTTTTGCAGTAGTTCTGTAAGCCCATAATACTGTCGGTAGCTCATCGGGCCAGTTTCCCTTGGCTTTTTTCAGCCGTTTCTTTAGGTTGTTGATAATGACTTTGTTTGTTGACTCGGCTTCCCCATTAGCCACGGGGTGGTATGGTGATGAAGTGATTTGTTTGATTTGTCAGTTTTTGAAGAATTCTATGATTTATGAGCATATGAACTGTGGGCCATTGTCACATACGATCTCATTTGGTATTCCAAAGCGGCATATTATATGTCGCCATATGAAGTTTTTCACTTCTTTTTCTCGCACATGTTTAAAAGTGTCTGCCTCCACCCATTTTTGTGAAATAATCAGTTAATACGAGTAATAATTGTACCTTTCCTTTAGCTGGGGGAAGGGGTTCCACTATATCCATGCCCCATTTCACGAATGGCCATGGTGACACCACTGGGTGAAGTAACTCTGCTAGTCGATGCATGTTGTTAGCATATCGTTGGCATTTGTTGCATTTAGCTACGAAATTCTCAGCCTCTTCTTCCATTTTAGGCCAATAGTACCCTGCTCTGATTATGGTTTTGACTAAGGATCTCGCTCCCGCATGGTTTCCGCAATGTCCCTCGTGTACTTCCTTCATCACGTATTCCGTTTCATTTGGTCCAAGTCACTTTTCTAGGGGACCTCCAAACATTTTGCGGTATAGGGTATCACGAACTAGGCAATACCGTGCAGCTTTCCGGCGAAGTGCTTGAGTTGCTTTTTTATCTTTTGGTACGGTACCATTCTGCAAAAAAATTACAATTTCATTTCTCCAATCCCAGGTTAACTGTTACCTCATTTTTATCCTAGTCGATTGCTGAATGGAATAAGTGTATCACAATTGTATTGTCTTTATTGGTTACGTTGGTAACTGCTACGAGGTTAGCCAATGCATCCGCTTCTGCATTTTCCTCCCTGGGTATTTGCATAACTTTCCATGTCTGGAATTGCCTTGCTAGGTCTCATGCCTTTACCAGATATTGTTGCATCCGAGCCTCTCTAGCGGTATAAGTCCCCTGTATCTGGTTTACCACTAGTTGAGAGTCACTTTTGATCATGATCTGCTCAATTGAGAGTTCTCGTGCCAGTTCAAGCCCTGCAATGACAGCTTCGTACTCTGCTTCATTGTTAGTTATGGGATAGCATTTAATGGCTTGTCATATCTTTTCACTCGTAGGTGATATTAAAACAATTCCCAAACCGGCTCCTTTTACATTAGAAGAGTCGTCAGTAAACAGGGTCCATATTCCTGGATTTAGCCCCATTAAAGAGTTGTAACTATTTTTCCACTTCAGGTATTATGCTAGTATTAAAATCAGCGACGAAATCAGCTAAAATTTGAGACTTTATTGCAGTCCTAGGCTGATATATTATGTCATGTTCGCGTAATTCTATTTCCCACTTAGCTAATCTCCCTGATAAATCTTGTTTAGACAGCAGCGAGGGTTTTGATAGATAGGCCTTCAGATCTTTGAGAGCATGTTGGCATTCTTCAGTCCATTCGAACTGATTCTGCTTTTTCAGAACTGAAAAGAATTTAAAACTCTTCTCTGAAGACCTGGAGATAAATCTTCCTAAGGCTACAATTCTTCCTGTTAGTCTTTGAACTTCTTTTTTGCTCGTAAGTATATCAGGTATTTCATCAATAGCTTTAATCTGAGCAGGGTTTACTTCTATACCCCTATTTGATACAAGATAACCCCAAAACTTACCTGATTCAACGCCAAAGGCGCATTTTTCTGGATTTAGTTTCATGTTATACCTGCGTAGGATTTCGAAGGTGATTGAAAGATGTTGGAAATGATCTTCCGCTTGTGTTGATTTTACCAGCATGTCATCAATGTATACTTCCATTGTTTTCCCCAGATGTTCCTGGAACATCTTGGTCACTAGCCTTTGATACGTGGCTCCAGCATTTTTCAGGCCAAAAGGCATGACTTTATAGCAATAAGTCCCCCTGTTTGTAATAAAGGAAGTTTTTTTCCTCATCTTAGGGATCCATTTTTATCTGATTATAACCAGAATATGCATCTAGAAAGCTTAACAATTCATGACTTGCAGTGGCATCAATCATCTGATCTATGTGCGCTAATAGATATGAGTCTTTAGGGCATGTTTTATTCAAATATGTGTAATATACGCATACTCTCCATTTATCATTCTTTTTGGGTACCACTACGGTATTAGCTAACCAATTAGGATATTTTACCTCACGTATTGAACCAACTTTCAAGAGTTTTTGTACCTCTTCATCGATCACTTGGTTTTTGAATGGTCCTTGATTTCTTTTCTTTTGCTTGACAGGTACAAAGGATGGATCTTCATTTAGTTTATGAGTCATCACTTCCGGAGGTATACCTGTCATGTCTGAATGGGACCAAGCAAACAATATGCGTTAGCCTTTAAATATTCAATTAACTTACCTCGTCTGTTGGGGCTTAGCCTCGTGCCTATGTGAACTTTTTGCTCAGGCTCCTTCTCGAACAGTGGAATAGCTTCGAGCTCCTCAATAGTTGTTTTAATATGCTCGTCTTCTTCTGGATCCCGAATGACATGGGGTCTGGAATCCATGTCCGTATGTTTTGATGTTGCCTCTGTGGTGATTTGGTTCACCTTCTCGTGGCTACCTTCTTTCGTACCTACTTGGGTACCAGTTTTTTCCGTACCTGTTTGGGTGATTTCCTCGTCTTTTGACTCTTCCGCTACCTCTTTTTTGTTAGAGTGTACTACTGAATTTATAGTCCTTGAGGCCTGTTGATCACCTCGGACTTGTTGAATCCCCCATTTGGAAGGGAATTTAATTACCTGGTGTAAAGTAGATGGTATTGCTTCCATATCGTGGATCCATGGTCTCCACATGATTACGTTGTAAGCCATATTGGTATCGATGACTTGGAAGTTCGTATTTTTGATTACTCCTTCTGCATAGGTACTAAGCTCAATTTCCCATTTTGTTATGACCGTAGAGTTGTCAAACCCAGATAAGGCTCGTGCTTTTGGGATTACTCGATCCTCCATTAGCATTTCTTCCACAACTCTCAACAAAATGATATTGACTGAGTGTCATGTATAAGTAGGGATATTACCAGTGCATCGTTGTAAGGAAGCAGCAATCCGTTGACATCTGCGTCGTCGAATGATATATTATCTGCTTCCATGTCTTCACGAATCCGCTTCCCGTGTGTAATTGTAAATTTTGTTGTTCTTTTGCAGACTACTCCATTCACTTCCTCTCCTCCGTGTATCACATTCATTGTTCTCTTCGAAGATGATGGTTTTGGGGGCTCTTGCATGTTCTTCATATATGCCTGTTTACCTTTTTCACTAAACAGTTCTGTAAGATAGCCCTGTTTTAATAATTGTTCTACCTCACCTTGCAATAATCTGCAATCTGATGTTCTGTGTCCATGATCGTTATGGAATTCACACCAGAAGTCTGGGTTCCTTCTGTTTGGATTCGATCTCATTTCTTTGGGCCATCGAACTTTATCGCCCATATTTCTCAGTACTATGATTAACTTAGAAGTACTTACATTGAAATTTTAATCTCCAACTCTTGCATTACCTCTATTCTGGTCATCCCGATCCTTTCTGGATCTTGAGGAGGATGAGCTCGTATCTCTACTTGAGGGTCTATATTCTGACCGTGTGTTTTCAAACCTAGAACGAGTTTCTCGTCCCGAAGGTCCCATATATGGGTCTTGCCTGTTCTTCTTTCTGGTTTGGAGCGTCTAGAACTGGTTCGATCTTCAGCTTTTGATTGAGCAATGGTGTCTTCTTCTATTCGTAGATTGGTGATGTACCTGTTATAAACATCGTTCCATGTCATGGTTGGGATTTCTCTCAAGCTTTCCTTGATTCTTCTCGTAGCTTCTGAGCTTTTGTCATTTAAATTGCTTGCAAATGCCATTGCTGCCGAATTGTTAGTACCCTTGGTAGCAGCATTCTTTCTCGTTAAAACTTGTCTACAATTCACGAAGTAACTCCGCATCTCCTTGTTTTATTTTGAATATGTATTCCATCCTTTTTTTGAATTTTTGTGCACCGGAATGCGCTTTTATAAAAGAATCTGCAAGCTCAGCAAAAGAGTCAATAGAATTTTCGGGTAGAAGAGAATACCATGTTAGTGCTCCTTTGGTGAGTGTCTCTCCGAACTTCTTGACCAATACTGACTCAATTTCTTGTTTAGTCAGATTGTTGCCTTTTACTCCTGTAGTAAAAGCAGTTACATGATCACGTGGATCGGTTGTCCCGTCGTACTTGGGAATATCAGGCATTTTGAATTTACTAGGAATAGGCAAGGGTTCAGCACTTGGCTTCCAAGGTTGTGAATATCTATCAACGTCAATGCCTTTGATGACAGGTGGTACTCCAGGAATTTGCTCGATTCGATCGTTTTGTTCCTTCACCTGTTTCTGCGAGGTTAGTAACAAAGATTGTAATTCTGGAATATTAGACATACATGGTCTTGCTTCGAGGGACTCATTTGGAGTGCCTCCACTTCCTGAGTTTGCTAATCCGGAATGTGGATTTTCCATAGTTACTGTGTTGTTAGGAGGAGTTGTAGGTGATGCAGTTGGTAGTCCCCTCATGAAAGCTTGTAAGGCTTGAGTTACTTATTTACCAACCATTTGTTTTACATGGTCTTGTTCTCCTGTTTGTTCATTTCCATTGTGATTATTGTTTTGAGTCGTAGATCTCTCTGTGGAATGTTTCTTGAGCCTCGTGGGGATCCTGAAGGTGATGGAACTGGAATTCCATTCCTCTGTATGTTGTTGTCGTTGGCGTTCGACATAATTCACAGAATGTTGTTTGAGAAAAAACAGAGATTATCATATTCCTGGTAATGGAACCAATTTGTTTAACCAAAGAATTAGATTCTCTGCCCAAGCTATTTTAAGAAGAACACGGGTTTCCGATAACCAAAAGAATATGGAAATAATTGTAAGTAAATTCGTAAGTAGAAAGCAATAAAGATGCGCAGAAAGTAAGTATATCTCAATAGTGGTTCGAACGTGTCTTTACAAGTTATATTTTAATCCCTTTTATAGGGAATTTCTTAATATAACGTCTACTCTTTTCAGTGATTGAGCATTAATGACTAATAATGGCATTAATGTAACGTTACAATGATTAATCGTAACTGTTGCATGAAGATTATGTAACGTTTTGTCTCATTAATTGAAGATCACTGAATATGCCCTTTATTTTGTCTTGATTCATTCTGACCTTGTCTCTTCGTCTTCTCAATTAGGTTGAGATTCCCGTATCTTATTACCCTGTGGGTATGCTATTCCGTTCCCCTTTATCCCGTACCTCTTCATAAAGTCTCGTCCAGTTGTCATGTTGTCATTGTTCCACATAGATTGCTGAGTCATCATAAGTATTACACGTGTGAAGCTCATTTTTACCAATACAGATATCAAGCAGGTGAAAAATGATTGTCACTAGGATAACAAAGAGGTGGTGATTCCTTACTCCGAGGAGGACATCACTACCCATGTGAAAGGGTTTTTCAATGCGTACACTTACCCTTTCACATTGGGCCCCGTGGATCCAGTTATACTCAATTTTTGCCCCCAATATCGGGTAACCCTTGGACAGATCTATCCTTCTTTTTGGCGCATCGTCATTCTGCTCAGATTCTTTTCGAGCAAGGTCGAGGAGATGTCGTTCACCCTCGACCATCTGATCAGGTTATACAACCCCCTGTCTTTATCGAGGTGGGTTGATAAGGCTCCAGTGTCGGGCCACAAAAGTATTATTCTCGAGCATAGACGAGGACAAAGACCGGAGGTGGATGGGCCGATTTTTCCGAATCAAGACCTCCTATATGATTCCCGCCGAGAAAATGCCATTACCCGAGGAATGGAACATGAAACGTAAGTACAGTCTCATCGATGATATATACCGTTTTGCTTCCTTTATTCCTTTCTGACCCAAGTTCTTTTTCATGGTGCAGCTTCCCCCTGGTTTGGACCTCGCAGGCTGGGTTCGACAACTGGCTACCACCTCCTCATATGTTGATCGTTGTTGGCGTAATTTGGCCAAGGGTCGGTGGGAGGCTAAAAACCATGGTGAGTTCATTTGCCTGTATGTCAATGCAACCTTGTAAAACACTCATTTCTAACTCAGTTTCTTCTCATATAGGTCTCGGAGGCAGCGTTGTCATGAGGCCACTTCCGCCTGGGGAAGAGGAAGTTCTGAAGCCGACCAAAGAGAAGAAAAGGAGAAGGGACTCTCCTCTCGATACCCCAAGCAAAAGAAGAGCAAGGCTCGGAAGTGAAATATCGATCTTGTCGCTCTGTCTGCCGATGTAGTCCAACAACTACGAGAGGAAGACAACGAAAGGAGAGGATGTCAAATGCCTGTAGGTGGATCGGAAGGGGAGAAGCGTCGAAGCTTCAAAAATCGCCGAGTTGGTGCCGGTTGAGGAAGTTCATCTACGGGCCGAGGAGATTTCGAAGGACGACCCGAGTAAGTTTTTCGAGTCTTTGGGTGTTGACGGTGCCTCCCGCCTCGATGAACAACTAGCGGGTATTCCAAAACAGTCTAACTCTGAGGCCCTTCAAAGAGAAGAGAATGTCCCAAGTGATTCGCTTGGGAAAATTAGTATCGCTGATTCGCCACCTGGCCCTACGTTCTCCGAAGGGCAGTTTCAAGATGCTCGGGCCATGGAGACTCCCGATGTGGGGTTGGCCCATGAAGGGAATAATATATTCCAGGGATGCTTCGCAGGGGTCGATGATGGTCCCGACCTAGATGCATCTCTCATTTTTGACGAGGCTCAGTGGCTTCTGAAATAAGTAAGTTTTAGCCTTCGTAGTAATGCTTGTGTTTTATTCTCATTTCTCCAAGTCTTATTTCGTCCTTTGTGTATAGGCCATGGCGCTCCACCGAGAGGCTTATTCCAAATACGAGTTGAGCTTGCCCGATGTGAGGCCGAACTTAAGAAGCTCGTGGAGGAGAGAGACGGCCTCAAGCTCCTCTATGTACAAAAAGAAGAGGAGCTCAGGAGTCTCCGAGCCGAACTAACAAGGGCTCATCGGGAATAGACTGAGCTCATCGAACGGGTAATTGTAACCTATTGGGAGTTTTTTACATATTAATGTGATATTGGCGATTGACATTTTAACTTTGCAGGCCCAACAAAAGGGTGAATTGGCCGAGCAACTTCGAGAGGAGGCCAAGATGAAGGAGGCAGAGACTGAAAGACGCGGTTCGGGCCCAATTGACTTTGATTGAGCACCAACTTCAAGGTGTGAAGGAGGAAAGCTTGGCGCCCAGAAGATTGAGGAGCTCGAGGCTAAGTTGGTCGTTGATCTTGCAAGGGCCAAATATGAGGCGGAGGCGCTTGTGGCCTCTTACCGAGCCAACGTCGAAGCTGCTAACATTCAGGCATATGAGATCTCCGTTGCTGCTGAAGTCAAGTTGTATCATGTTGTCGATCACGTTAGGAGCCAATCCCAAAGGGAGACTCTTGAGGAGGTACATGCTCGGGGCTTCGACCTCTCGGACGATATCGAAAGTGCAAAAGTCTTGGAGGACGAGGCCGCAACCTTACTTTTCAATGATGAAGACACTGCGAGCGGCTCCGAGAGCGAAGGAGATGAGGATGAAGTCCCCCGACGATGCGTCTCCCGAAGATGCAGCTCCCAAAGCGGACTAGGCACTTAGGATTTTTCTTCTTCTGCGTTTTATCTTTGTTTTTTTGTGTAAGAATCGGTGTGGTCTTTGTAAGTACCTTCTATATATATAAAAAGTACCCTTTCTTTCCATTTTGTCTCTAATAAATTCTACTTTTTTTTTTTGCCTTTTGAAAATTTTATTGTTGTAGTCTTTGTAGTCGAATGAGCACTAGCTCGAACTTTTAATTGAACCCTTAGGTTTTTTAGGCAATTAAAGGTGAGTCCCCGAGCTTAACTATATGTTCAAGATTTCGGATGGCTTAATTGATGCCATGAATGTACTATCTTTATAACTAAGTTCAAGTAAGTTTTGAACTAAGAAGAAAACAAACCCTTAGGTTTTTTTTATCAAATAATGGGTAAGTTTCAAACTTACAGTTACATACCACTTAAGGTTTTATGATGAATCTTCGAGTTGTATTCAAGTCGACTTTATTTGAGCTCAGAATGGTGGAACCCTTAAGTCCGAATTGAGTGAGAACAAAGTCTCGAACTCTACATGTATTGGCCCTTAGGCTCTTTAGATTGGGCTGATATGAACTCTAAAACATGGCTATTATTTCCCCATTTTGGATTAAACGACTTAGCAAAAATTTCTCTATGCCTTAGCATGTATTTTTTACCCATTGGGTTTTTCGAGGGCTGATTTTGTCGAAGACCCTTTTGATTATTATTTGCCGAGGGTAGCCTTTTTTTAACCGATTTTTCCTAAAAATGGAAGGCCTATTGTTATTGCGGAATTCGTACGTCTCCGAGCCGCGTTATTTTGGCCGTAGCCTTTAATTTGGACGTAGCCTTCGGGTATGCCTCTTGGGCTTATTTCCCGATAACATTTCGAACTTGTTCGAAATGTTAGTCCCCGAGAATGGTGGCCTTGGCCTATATGTATAGGGTTGCCTCTTTGAGGTCTTATTAACTTGAGTTTAGATAATTCGAATATGCCTATCCTCGATGGCAGCCCTGAGTGTTCAAGGTATATTTGTACTTGGTTCTTGAGCCATTTTTCACAAAATCATAAGTATGAGATTTGCATATTAGAGAATTTTCTTCGAGACACAAGATATTTGATAATAAATAAAGAAAGAATGCTTCTTTGAATAATTTATACATGCGTACATGTTTTTCCATCGGGGCTCATCTATCCTATATGGACACGGTTCATTTGACCGTTTGGCCCGTTACAAAGTTTTCCCTATCGAGGCCCTTTGACACGAAGTACTTTTCTTGAAAATAACATCTGAGGGTGATGCCCCCAGTACTCGAGGTTGATTGCAAAGAATCCTTGGATACTGTTGAATTGTCCTCAGGTAGCACATAATTGTTGCCTCGTTAAAAACCTCGCCGGAAAAACCCATTTGGGATAAAAATCAGTCTAAGGGGATAAGAGTGCAATGCGTACTTTAAAACCTGAGGTCTCGACGTCTTTGGTCGAACTCCTGCATTGAGTTAGCGATATATATATATATATATATATATATAAGTAAAAGAAAGGAGAAAATCATACCTTAACAATAATATCGTTTGAGAAGTGATACCTTCCAATTGTTTGACAGTGATTCGCCGTCCACCGTTCCGAGTTTATAAGATCCTTTTCCGACTATATCGAGGACTTGGTAGGGTCCTTCCCAACTCGGGTCGAGATTCCCTTCATTAGGATCTCGAGTGTTGATGGTGACTTTCCTTAGGACTAAGTCCCCGACTCTGAAGTGGCGAAGGTTGGTTTCTCTATTGTAGTACCTTCTAATTTGTTGCTTTTGAGTATCCATTCAAACAAGTGCAGTTTCTTTGCTTTTGAGTAGCCATTCAAACAAGTGCAGCTTCTCATTTTTCATCTAACAATTTGAGGGTAGTATTCATAGTCTCGTGGTTCGATTCCTCTGTTGTATGACGAAACTTGGTGCTCGGTTCCCCGACTTCAACTGAGATCAGGGCTTCAGAGCCATATATTAAGGAAAATGGAATTTCCCCCGTGCTGGACTTCGATGTCGTTTGATATGCCCAGAGGACTTCGAGCAGGATTTCCCTTTAGCTTCGTTCAACCTTTTCTTCAGGTTTTGGATGATAGTCTTGTTCGTCGACTCGGCCTGTCCGTTCCCACTGGGGCGATACGGTATTGGAAATATCCTATTTATTTTATGGTCTTCGAGGAATTTTGTTACTTTGCTGCCGATAAACTGTTTATCATTGACGCATACTATTTCTGCTGGTATCCCAAATCGACATGCGACGTGATCCCAGATGAAATCTATAACCTCTTTTTCTCTGACTCTCTCGAAGGCCTGTGCTTCAACCCATTTAGAGAAATAGCCAGTCATAAATAAAATGAATTTAGCTTTACCTGGGGTCGATGGCAGTGGGCCGACGATGTCCATCCCCCATTTCATGAATGGTCACGGGGATAAGACCGAGTGAAGTTGTTCTCCGAGCTGGTGGATCATCGGTGCAAACCTTTGACATTTTTCGCATCTTCGAACAAACTCCTTAGAGTCTTTTTCCATGTTATCCCAGTAGTATCCTGCTTTAATGACTTTGCGAATTAGTGACTTGGCGTCAGAATGGTTCCCACAAGTGCCTTCATTGACTTCTCGTAGAACATAATCGGTGTCTCCCCGTCCCAAACACACTGCCAATGGTCCATCGAATGTCCTTTTGTATAATGTTTCGTCTTTGTCTAATGTGAAACGAGCAACTTTGGTTCGTAGGGCCCTCGATTCTTTTAGGGTCCTATGGGAGCTTTCCATTCTTCAAGTACTCTTTATTCCTCCAGTCCCAGGTTAAGCTCGTAGAATTTATCTCGGCATGTCCTTTCTCGATCACAGATCTCGAGAGTTGAACGACAGTCCCCGAGCTGATCTCTTCTTCTTCGACGAATGACCCCAAATTCGCAAGTGCATTGGCCTCACTATTTTGTTCTCGAGGTACATGTTGTAGAGTCCATTCCTTGAAATGATGCAAAGTTACCTGAAATCTGTCCAAGTACATTTGCATTCTATCTTCTCGAACTTCGAATGTTCTGTTCACCTAGTTCACCACTAGTAAAGAGTCGCACTTAGCTTCAATGACATTTTCTCCTAAGCTTTTATCTAGCTCGAGACCTGCAATCATGGCCTCATACTCGGCCTCGTTGTTAGTCAATTTAGAGGTTTTGATGGATTGCCTAATAATGCTTCATGTGAGTGGCTTCAAAATGATGCCTAGCCCAGACCCCTTCACATTCGAAGTGCCGTATGTGAAAAGGGTCCATACCTTCGATGATGTACCTGATTTCATTAAGAGTTCCTTCTCAACTTCAGGTACAAGGGTTGGCGTGAAATCGGCCACGAAGTCCGCTAAAATTTGGGACTTGATGGTCGTTCGGGGTTGATATTCGATATCGTACCCACTGAGTTCGACGACCCATTTGGCTGATGATAGTTCAGGCTTGTGGAAAACATTACGGAGTGGGTAAGTGGTTAAATACACATATGGGGTGACATTGAAAATAAGGCTTTAACTTTCTATATGCACTTATTAGTGCAAGTGCCAATTTTTCTAGTGTGGATACCTGGTTTCTGCTTCTCCTAAGGTTCGAATTACATAATAAATTGGAAACTGCGTACCTTGATCTTCTCGAACTAGGACACCACTTACCGCGATTTCGGATACTTCCAAGTACAAGTAAAGTTTCTCATTTGCTTTCGGAGTGTGAAACAGTGGTGGGCTCGATGGTATCACTTCAGTTATTCCAATGCTTGTTAACACTCCGGAGTCCAGGAGAAATCGTTCTTCTTTTTTAGCAGAGTGAAAAACCTGTGGTTTCGATCCGACGACCTCGAGATGAATCGGCCCAAGGCCGTTATCCGTCCAGTCAGCCTTTGTACGGCTTTTACACTGTCCACGACGGTGATGTCTTCGATGGCCTTGATCTTATCGGGGTTGATCTCAATCCCCCGATTTGATACCATGAAGCCAAGGAATTTTCCCAAACCTACCCCGAAAGTACATTTCTCGGGGTTGAGCTTCATATTATATTTATCTCTAACGTTTCCTGCAAATGAGCCAAATGGTCCTCATCGCGCATGGACTTACTAACATGTCATCAATGTAAACTTCCATTGATTTACCTATTTTTTCTTCGAACATTTTATTTACTAGGCATTGATATGTAGCCCCCGCATTTTTTAGCCCGAAGGGCATTACATTATAACAATATGTTCCATACTTAGTGATAAAAGAAGTCTTTTCTTGGTCTTTCGGGTCCATTTGGATTTGATTGTACCCGGAATAGGCATCAAGAAAAGTAAGGATCTTGTGGTCGGCCGTGGCATCGATCATGCGATCGATGTTAGGCAGTGGAAAAGAATCTTTCGGACATGCTTTGTTTAAGTTCTTATAGTCTACACGCATTCTAAGTTTGTTCCCTTTTTTTAGGGACTACAACTACGTTGGCTAACCATTCAGGGCATTTTACCTCCCGAATGGACCCTATATTGAGAAGTTTAGTTACCTCATCCTTTATGAAGGCGTGTTTTACCTCAGACTGGGGTCTTCTATTTTGTTTCACCGGTCTGAACTTAGGGTCCAGGCTTAATCTATGCGTCGTTATCTCTGGTGGGATCCCTGTCATGTCTAAATGGGACCATGCAAAACAGTTTATATTATCAATAAGAAATTGAATAAGTTTTTTCCTGAGTTCGGGGGTGAACTCTATTCCCAGGTATACATTTCGCTCGGGCAAGTACTCGATTAATATGACATGTTCCAGCTCATCGACCGTTGATTTGGTAGCATCCGGTTCTTCGAGAACAACAAAGGTTCGAGGGGCTAGGAAGTCCTCTTCTTCTTCTTCTTATTCTTTTCCTATTACCTGTTTCTCCGATTCGGTCGAGGCTGGGTGCGGTGATTGCTATTTGGTTTTCTGTTTACCTTTGATTCTCGGCATTTTCGAGGTCGATGGTGCCATGATCCGTGTTACCTCCTCGACCACAAACATTTCCTTTGCGGCATGTTGTTCCATGTATACCGTTTTTACACCATTCGTCATCGGGAACTTCGTCATTTGGTGGAGGGTCGGCGATATTGCCCTCATGTTGTGAATCCAAGGTCTCCCCAGTAGTGCATTATATCTCATGTCACCTTCGATTACATGGAACTTAGTATCTTGGATGGTTCCAGCCACGTTCATCGGTAGGATAATCTCCCCCTTAGTTGTTTCACTGGCCATATTGAAGTCGTTTAGAACTCGAGATGCAGGTACGATTTGATCCTGTAGGCCGAGTTTCTCCACGACCCTCGATCGGATGATGTTTGCTGAGCTACCTAGATCTACTAACACACGTTTAACTTGAACTTTGCTTAACAAGATAGAAATTACCAGAGCGTCGTTATGGGTTGAGAAATGCCTTCAGCTTCTTCGTCGTTGAACGATAAAGTGCCTTCGGGCACATAATCTCGGGTTTGTTTCTATCTAGTGATTGACACCTTAGTGCGTTTGAATATGGGTCCTTGTGAAACGTCGACCCCACCGACGATCATATGAATGACATGTTGAGGTTCTTCTTATTCATTCTTTCTATTGGCGTCTCTTTCCCTGAAATGATTCTTAGCTCGATCGCTGAGGAACTCTCGAAGGTGGACCTTGTTGAACAGACAAGATACCTATTCCCTCAATTACCTGCAGTCCTCGGTCCTATGACCGTCCGTGCCATGGTACTTGCACCTTAAATTAGGGTTCCTTTGAGAAGGATCGATTTGTATGGGTCTGGGCCATATATTGTCTTTGATCCTTCCGATAGCCGATACAATGCTTGATGCATCGACGCTAAAATTGTATTCTGGTAGCCGAGGTGCCTATGTGGGGTCCGCATACTTTTCAAAACCAGTTTTATTCATAAGTCCCTGAGAATTTTGTCCTCGATCGCTTCTTTGATCATTCTTGGTGGAATCGCGTCCTGGACCGTTATTCCTCCGATCTGCAATAAATGGTTGATATCGATTTTTATTCAACCTTGGATCTCTATCGATGTCCCTCTGATTTTTACCCGTCGATCTGTTTGGATGTGCTGAACCGGAAGGAGCTCCCAATAGGTCGTTCTCGACCCTAATCTTCGATTGATATCGATTGTGAACATCTGCCCAAATTACAGGTGGGTGCTCGATCAAATTTTGTTTCAACTGACGTGATAGAAATCTGTTTATTCAACGCTTGGGTGAAATCTTGAACGATCCAATCATCTATGACCGGTGGCAACTCCATGCATTCCATTTGGAATCGCGACACAAACTCCCTTAGCATCTCATTATCCCTTTGTTTCACCTTGAAGAGGTATGATTTCCTTGTTGCGACTTTTATGGCCCCAACATGCGCTTTTATAAAAGAATTCTCCAACATGGCGAATAAATCGATGGAATTTGGTGGAAGGTTGTGATACCAAGTTATTGCCCCCCCTTCGACAGGGTCTCTCCGAACGTTTTCAGCAGCATAGACTCGATCTCGTCGTCCTCCAAATCATTAACCTTAATGGCGCATGTGTAAGAGGTAACATGCTCATTGGGGTCAGTGGTCCCGTTATATTTGGGGATATCAGGCATACGGAACTTCTTCGGTATGGGCTTCGGAGCCACACTCGGAGGGAAGGGTTTTTGCACAAACTTCTTTGAATCCATTCCGTTCAAGATAGGTGGTGCCCCCGGTATCTTGTCGACTCGAGAGTTGTAAGTCTCCACCTTTTTATCATTGTCTTCGATCTTCTTCTCCCCTAATTCAATTCACTTGGTGAGCTCCTCGAGAATTTTCATTACAACAAGATCGGTCCCCGATGTGTTATCGCTCAATCTTTCCGGTACTGGCTCGGTACAGCGAGTAGCCTCTGACTCGACCCTATTTGGAGTTTTGTGCTGGTTTTGTAACTGAGCAATGGCGGTTTGTTGATCCTGAAGCATTTCAAATATCACTTGGAGCTGACTCTTTCGTCTCCTCTGCCCTGTGTACCACATCCATCATATCGGCGTTCTCTACGTACACTCCCCCCGAGATCTGCGCCTAAACCCGCATTCGAGCAACGTGCGAACTGACGTCGATTGGGTTGATGGGCGGTACTCCTCCGAGATCAGCCTGTGGCACCTCGATTCCTGGAGCAATCACATTTTCGTTTTCCCTATGAAGTTCGAGGCCATTGTCACCATGTGTGGATGCGTTTTGTGAGTTTGACATGTTTCAACCTGAGCGCAAAAATTCTTGACAAAGACAAGCGTAAAATAATGTGTTTTACCAGAATCAGTACTGAACAATCACTATTATCCCTAGCTCCATGGTGGGCGTCAAACTGTTTACCCTAAAATTCGAGTAACAATTAAACTTGTATTGTGGTTTTAAGGATACGTGATCTAATTCAATACCAATTGATAAACTGTGAATTAAATGAATAAATTGGACAATAAAGTAAATCAAACCAGAGTATCAGCAGTGCGTTCGACCCCGATTCGAGATGGTCTCGAGGTTCGATAATAAGAATAATGTAGAACAATAGCGAATAATAATAAACAGTAAGAGAAATAGAGCATCATATATATTTTTAATCAGTGAATGTTGGATGTTACAAATGAATGGGGTCCCTCTTTATATAGTAGAAGAATCCTAGATAAGGTACAATTCTAATAACGGAAATAAATCTCATGATTGGTGTCCATAACCGCCTGATTCGATCTGCTCCGTGATTTCCGCCGTGATCTTCAGCCGGTTGCTAATATCTTGTCATTCCGTTACTATGCATCACTCGAGATTAGTCATGCTCGGTCTCGGTCTTCAGCGAGCACTTCGATCTTTATGCTCCGTGCTCTGTCTTCGAGCTCGAGATTGGTCCATTACGGTCTTCGAGGCAATTCAACCGTATACATCACTATTGGTTGGATCTTTCCAAATGGTGCATGTGGGATTTTTGTTATATAACCTACTAGTAGTAAATTTGCCTTCACTTTTGCGCATACGTGAAAGATATCAATAAACTCAAACTCTAATTATATTTGAACTGCTGAGATAGTCTAAGTTACTAAAATTATTAAACTCAATATAGTATAGACATATGAAAACTAAAAATAATTATCACAGACCCTATGATTCAGCCTTTATTAAAACAAGAAAAACAAACAAGAAAAATAGTCAAAAAAGGAAGAGTGCATAGACCATACTCCCTGATGCTGGATGTGAGTTGGATATTCATTTACATTTGATCCTATTAATGCAACTACATGAATGCATCTATGACCTACTAGGGGAAGGACTCCTCGTTAATGATAATGAATGCAACTAATCGTGATACATGAAATGGAGACTTTTGAAAAAAGTAATCATCTTCTTTATATATATATATATATATATATATATATATATATATATTAATTTTAGACATTATTTAAACTTAAGTATTTAAATTACATATTTAAAATATAAAAGTATTAAATAATTATAAATTGGTAATTAATATAGTAAAGAATAATCGGTAGCTTGACTATCTTTTAAATAATTAATATTTTAATTTAGACTAATTAATAAAAGCTTCAATTATGACTTTTTAATTTTTTTCAACTCATATGATTACAATATGAAATTTATTTATTTATTTATTCTAAATAACAAAAAGATAGATGTTTTTTTCTTATTAGGTATTTATATTGAGGTATAAAAATAAAGTCAGGAAAATACGAAGTTGTGTTCAACAACTAAAAGAAATAAAGAACAATAGAAAATAAAATGGTTTCAAAGAAAGCTTGCCTTGTTATACTGAAGTATTGTTATAAAAGATGTCAGTTATATAAAGATTTGAATGTATTTAAACAAAAGATTGTATTAGCTTGTAATTATATAGTGTAACTACCGGTGAGGCACATCTTCGGATCCTAATGGTGTGGCGGATCTATTAGCTAAGAATGGACGCAACATGGACTCTTTTTGCTTTTTGCACACTTATGTATCCCCTCCCGCTTTTGTTCTTCATGTACTAGAAAGAGACGGTCTAGGTATCATGTTACCTAGACTGACCTCCCGTTGTAATAGCTTTTAGTTTTTCGTATTAATAAAACCGTCCATTACCAGAAAAACATAGTGTAACACCGTCAATTCTTACATTTTTTAAAAGAATTGAAGAGTGTAATTGCACCATTTCAATTACACTAAATTTCATACTAACTAAATAATTATTTGGCTAGATAAACATACTAAACGATATGATTACACTCAAACCTAATTCCTAGGTAGTTACCCAAACATGCTCTTTAATTTGTACTAATAATTTTACTAATGAAGAATCACAAAAGGAACTCCAATTCTGAAGAGAAGGACCAAAATGAAACGAACAAAAGCCATAAAGGGTTCAACAAGAAAATACTCTAAAAACAGGGATACATTCGAGAAGGACATAACAATAGTCCTTCCATACTCACGTACTTTACTGGGTAAGCTACTCGCTCATTCCAGCTGCCACGTTTCTCAACAGTTACATCATTAAACCAAATGCTATTGGTTGTGAAACGTGTCTCCTTCAATCAACCGTAAAATTTCAGCAAATCAATTAACGACAAAGCGAGTACAGTATTATTATTCACTCGCGAGCGTTTGCCGCCTAAACAGTGAAACTCAAAGCCGACAGTGGAGGGAATTAGAAAACTCAACTAAGCAGTCAAAAGAGAAAAAGAGATGTGAACTTTTCCGAAAAATTGTGATTTTAGTCCCTCAATTATTAATAAGTTTCAAATTTGTTAATTATGAGATTAACCTTAACTTTCAAAGAGAATCAAAATGTACGGCGGTGCATAATTTGGTAAATACCGAATTATCGTATCGAAACCGAAAATTTTGGTATTCGGTATAGTATTTGGTTTAAGTTTGAAAAAGAAATGGTATTAGGTATGGTATTTGGTAATTTAAAATGAAGTACCGAAATATATATTATATATTATACAATACACATTTTATTAATTGTAACTTAAATATAAGAAATCTAAAATTTTACTTTCATTTATTCTATATGTTCATCAATTAACTCTAAGCAAGTAACAAGATACTTCTATGAGTTTTCTCTCTCTAGGTTGGTATTTATTGGTTTTGGACAAAACTTTTGCCGATAAACGTTTCTTTGGGTTTGTACTTTTGAGTAGTTTAATTAAGAATATTATCGTCTATGACTCAATGTACTAGTTAGTATTCACACTGAATAAACCGAAGTTATCGAATCATACTAAATTTAAATAGGTACGGTATTAGTATAGCTTTTTACGAAATCGAATACCTAAAATACCGAATCGAAATGTCTAAGTATCATACCGTACCAATCAACGAACACCCTTATCAAAATATGCATCTTTATCTTTTCCTTCCAACTCTTTTCCAATTTAATCGATCCTTAAATAATAAATCGCGTAAAAGACATGCCACTTAATAAACTATGAAACCCATTTATTTTAGCTCGACGATATAAAATTTCCAATTATATAATTATGCTCTTTTTAAGATCTTTGCATTCAATAATTAAATACGTAATTGTATGATATTTGAAAATTTTCTAAGTATTGAGATTTATCTCTACAAAAAAGTGCATACAAGTATCTAAGCATAACAAAACTTCTAATTGTAGTGTAATAATAGCAATTAAGGGGCCGTTTTGTTTATAAATAAATTATGTAGAGATTAATAATGCATGAATTGTATCATAGATGCAACAATTATTTCATGTTAGAATATTTAGCCTATATATATTACATTACTCCTATACAATGTATACTTTATGATATGTATATACTTTTTTAACGATAAGAGTTTGCTTAATATCGTAATAGTTAATCTTTATATTTCAGTATTATTAATTATCACATACTTATTTTTATACTATCTTGCATAAATAATATACATATTCCGACATTATTTATGTATGGATCTTTTTTGGGTGTTTTTAATCAATGTATTACTAATAGCCATATTTTTATTCTATATTTAAATTGCTTAAATTAATACATAATTTTTTTCATTTATAGATATTATTTGTAAAAGATAAAAATAACAACCAAATATTGTTTAATTAACGCTTGACCGTATAGAAGATTAAATTTCCTTACTAATCCAACTAAGCATTGTTAATCTCTTGATCTAAAATTAAATATATCTCTTTCTTTTTCAATTCTTCAAATAGTGTTTACTTTTTTAAGAAGGTACTTCCTCAGCTTCCTTTTATTGGTTCAGTATTAACTTGGCACTCCCTTAAGGAGTTATTTATCAAGAGTTTGATTTATTAAATTATCTATATTAATGATAATTAAAATCCTATCAACAAAGCAATAATTAAAAAGTTAATAATTTCTCTTGATTTATTAAAGAGATAATTAAGAAAACTTATTTTTAATATATTGTATAAGTAAAAGAGAACAAAGGAAGTAGTAACTTTTTAAGCATATTAAAGTGTACGCCCTCCTGTCCACAATAAGTGATTAATTTGTTTTTTTATTTCGGTCCAAAATAAGTGTCCATTTATATAATCAAGAAAGAATTCAATTTGTTTTTACGAAATAACCCTTATGTACATATCCCTAAAAAATTTTTTTACTCCTCACATTAAATATTTTAAGGGTAGTTTAGTAATACTAAATATTTTTGTATAGAATTTAGTATATTCTTAATGGGCATGCCAAAAACAAATTGATTACTTCTTGTGGACCGGGGGAATACCAAATATTTTAGAAGTTACACTACTCACATTTTCTATTCTCAGTGCGTCTTCTTATTCTTCGGAAAAACTTCTCTTTTTGCTTTGACGTTTAGTGGGTGTCTTGACATAAGAATTGTAAAATTCTGGGTAAAAGTGAAATTTGTTTTCAAGCCAAAATTGTATTGGAAAACTAGAATTGTGTTTGTACATGAATATAATTTTGGGTTATTTTTGAAGTTTTGTGAGTGATCTGAGTGAAAATTTTGAAAAATAGTTTTTTGGAGCTTTTTAAATTTTTGAAAAATTCCAAAATTCATCTTCAAGTGAAAATTTAAAAATTTAGACCAAACACTAATTTCGAAAAAAAAAATAAGAATTTTCGAGAAAAAGTAAATTTTTTTATATGTCCAAACGGACTCTTAAATTCTTTTGTTAGTGATTCCCCTTACTATTTTAAAAAAGACAACTAAATAGAAAGTCACTAGATATTTTCCATAGAAGAATTGAAGGTTAAGTAATCCTTCGTTCTTAACCAGAGGTCTCGCATTCGGGCTCCTGGGTATGGAGTTGCTTTATTTAGGGAGCGCTTTACCCCCTAACGTGGGACTTCCCGGCGTGAATCTTGATTAAGCGGGCCCTAATGTGGATACCGAATACTGGGTGAGAAATAAAAAAAAAGAAGGTTAAGATATGCTCATAAAAATCTTTCAATACCAAATTTGAATTTCCCATAACTCAAGGGACCAAATAGCAATTTCCCCCAATCTCCACATATTTCTCTTACTTTTCTCTTATTGTTTTATTATTATTACCTATAAATAAACGAAAACTACTTCAACCAAGATCCCTGTTTTCTCTCTCTCTCTCTCTCTCCAGTTTGAACTTGTGTGTTTTCTAGAGAGAGAAAGAAGAAGAAGAAGAAGAAAGCAGAGAGAGAGAGAGAGAAAGTTGAAGCATTGCGTAATGGCGTTCGTATCTTTCCTTGGAAGAGCTCTCTTCGTATCAGTCTTCGTTCTCTCCGCCTATCAAGAGTAAGCTTTTCTCTTCAGATCTGCTCTTCTTTTTTCACCTGCACTGTGTGTATTTTTCACGCACATCAATGTATTCAGCATCTACTTGTCTCAATTTAATCGCATTTAGTTATCTGTGTTTGTGATTTGGTTTGGTGTATGGATTTTTTGTGTATAGTGAGGGGAAGCTAGGGTTTTTTTCGTTGTTTATAGAGACAGAGATGGATCCAGAATTTTAAGTTGATGCGAAATATGATAATACGAGTTGACCTTATATATTTAAATTTCAAAAATTTTAATATATGGTTTGTGTTGCAAGTTGCAACCTTGTTGGTTTGCTTGTACTAGCCAGCATGCAGATCCGCCCAGTTTTTGTGGTGTGTTAAGAGTGTCCCGCATTGGTTGCAGAGACAGTCTATGTTGCGCGAACTCTCCAAAATATAGCCGCACCCGTGTCGGATCCTTAAAAAACGCACTACTTTTGGAGGATCCAACACGTATCCGGCCACATTTTCGAAGAGTCCGAGCAACATAGGAAACAGGTAATGAGTTGTGGATTCTAGCCCTTTTTAGTTGCTGGGTTCCAATTTTATTACTAGTTTTTCACATATATATATCTATACTATGTCTCAAAAATTCCGGCTCTGGTGATAGTCTCTATGCGGATAGCTAGATAAACCTGCCTACCAAGGTTAGAGCTTATGGTTAACGCAGACCCGCTGAGTGTTGTAATTGAGATTGAATCCGGAATCTTAGGTTGTTAATGCCTTGAACATTAGGTCATTGGCGACTAGATCTTGACCATGTTTAAACTTGGTTCAATTGATTTGTTTGCAGAGGTGGATCATTGGATGAATTAGTGTAATGGAATTGAAATTGGGATTTTAAATCAGTTCATATAGTCGGATCAGTTCCTGAGCCGAGGGTCTACAGGAAACAACCTCTCTGCCTTCTTAAAGGCAGGGGTAAGGTCTGCGTACATTTAACCCTCCCCAGACCCCACTTGTGGGATTACACTGGGTTGTTGTTGTTTGTCATGTAGTCGGATCAGCCATATTCCAATGTTTTTATGTTACTTTGCTTGACTTGGATGTTGAATTTAGGAAGCTTTGGGTTGGAACTGTGTGTTTTTTTTCTGTGTATTGATCCATTCAAGGTGTAGATGTACAACTATGTGACTGACTATATGGCTTGACGGAATACATAGCTTGACTCCAGACCTAGGTTATTATGCCTTCTTGTGTACATCATTGATTGAAGCATGCCTATTATGTTGGCAGTTGATATGTTGTTAAAACTACTGCTCGGGTTGATCTATCGTTGGAGTTTTATATCGCTAGAGGGAAATTCTATTGTTGAAGTTGGTATTAGGAGCCTAATATCTTTTGTATTTTTGGTGTGTTATTGTTTTGGATGTAATCATCAATAATAAAGGCTGTTCCATGGTATGGTATGAGTGTTCTACAGTGTAACTGCCTTAAAATTCTCTTCTGAGTTCTGTCACTGTATTCTAGTTTAGCTTATAAATACTCTTGCCCGATCAATAAACTTTAGTTCTTCTTGACTTATCTAATTTCTACAGCATTTGTAAAAGAAGTTATCTGCCCATTCTATAAACACATTATTGAACTGATTTTCAAATTGATTGAACAAGCATATCTTTTTGTGATGCAATTCTTAAGCTTATACTGGTGTACAATCTTTGTTAGTATGTAAGACAATTCTTAAGGGCGTAATGACTACTTGGATAATATTCCTTTTGCACCATTTTATGTGCATGGGTGATATCTAACCTTCCTCAAGTCCCAAAAAGGTTGATAACTTTTGTTCATTGCCACATTGTGTTGAAAGCTGTGTATAAACTTCTCTTTGGTGGGTGGGGATCATATAAAGAAAGCACATTCTACTTTTGACTTGTTTCCTCTCTTTTTGAAACTCCTGTACTACCAAAGAGCTGTTGAAGGCAAAAAAAAATCTGTTAGAGGGCAATAACAAAATGCTGTAAAACATATACTGCGGTGCAAACATGTAGGTATAGCAGCAACGATATGTAGTATTTATCTTTTCTGCTGTAGCATCACTCTTCAAGAAGCATTAAGACTTAGAAAGGAAGATAACAACCTTCAAGGATGATCATCCTCTGCAATTTAACTGTCTTAAGTATTTTTGGGAAGATATGCAACGAATGTTTTGGATTTGAGTGGAATTTATATGGACGGTTTATACCTCTAGCTGATGCTACTGGATTTTGATGCATAGTTCATTGATTGATATGTATGCATTGGTTGCTTTCTGCCGAAAAACTTAGGAAGAAAAACTATTGGCTATCATGGACAGTCATACTAACTGCATCATTCATTTACTGCTACTGGTTATAGGTTCAGTGAATTTGGGGCTGATGGCGGGCCAGCAGCAAAAGCATTAAGACCAAAGTTCAATGTTTTCGCAAAGCATGTGGCAACACACACTGGATTTCAAGTACCGCATGTAGAGGTAACTATTTGGCTTGGCTTATTTGACTTTCTCTCTTGTTCTATCCAATTTAACATTTTGTATGTGATTCACAGATGAAACATCTTATTCTGGGGGCCATAGTAATGAAAGGTCTTGGAAGCCTTCTATTCATCTTTGGCAGCTCTCTTGGAGCTTATATTCTGGTTTGTATCGTTCTATCTGTTGTTTTCTCGTTGGACTTTCTTTGAATTATTTCCCCCTTCTTTTGTGGGAATTCATTGAGAAGGGCATTTTGCTTGAACCTTCTTGTTTCATACAACTAATATGGATTTTGTTATTGGTTTATGCAGCTGCTGCATCAAGCCATTGCTTCCCCCTTCTTGTATGATTTCTACAACTATGATGTTGACAAGAAAGAATTTGTTCAACTCTTTTTCAAGTTTTCTCAGGTTAGGCATTGGATTGCTCTCTAAATTATTTTGTCTTAAAACTTATTCTACCAAATTTCGATTTGTTTGATCGTCTTATCTGCAATTTTCTTGTTCTCACTCGTTCGAACAGAACTTGGCATTGCTTGGTGCACTCCTCTTCTTCATTGGCATGAAGAACTCTATGCCCAGGAGATCCTCAAAGAAGAAGGCTCCCAAGTCAAAAACAAATTAAGAGATAGCTGCAATTTTGTTGCATGTTTTTCACAGTACCATAGTCGGAGGGATTTTCTTGTAAGCTTTGAATTTTTGCAGCTTTACTGCATTTACCTCTTGATCTATTTTGGTTGAACATTCCCAACTTTTCTTTAGCATTTATCTTTTTGTTTTCCTTTTGCTTGCAATTTTAAACTTCGAGAATTATTTAGATATCAACAGCGCGACAAGAGGAATATCTAGTTGATACTATTTTTGGTTCTCTTGCTTTCAAGCCCTCAATTTGCATAATAATTTCGAAATAAAATGCGACGTTATTTTATCTTTGTTATAAAACAATGGAGAAGAAGAAAATTGCAGAGAAAAGTAGAGAGAGAATTCTTATTGATTGGGATCAATTACAATGGAATAGAATCCCTTTGTTTATAGGAAAAAATGACTTAGCCATAAAGTAACAAACTCTTTAGAAGATAGATATTCACTCTAATTACAATTATATTCATAACACTCCCCTTGAATGTCTATTCAATAAGAAATGGGTCTCGTTAAAACTTTAACTAAAATAAAACTCTGTGGGAAAAAAATTCTAGAAAAGAAAAAAGAGTACACATGTTTAGAAATACGCCTTTTGGTTATATCGTTAAAAACCTTGCAAGGAAAACCCATTGGAATAAAATCTTGTAAGGAAAAAAGAGTACAATGCGTATTAACTCCCCGGATAAGAGCATCAATTCACATCCTTGAGTCTTCGCATTCCAACCTTGTTCACTAGCTTCTTGAAGGTTGACGTTAGCAGAGATTTGATGAATAAATCATCCATATTAACTTCAATGAATATCTTGCACCTTGAAAATTCTCGCTATCATATTATCATGCTTATAGAGAATTGATAATTCATTCCATGTAACCTTTTCTCAAATGTTTATCATCTCTCCCCCTCATGTTAGAAAAACTAACTTGCTTCCTCAACTTTGGGAACACATCTTTGTGTGTTATGTTGTTAATCAAAATATACACCGCACATCAATAAGAATAAGATGAAATTATTTAGTTTTTGACCCTGAACCACTTGTGAGAGGAGCAAATAATATACTTTGGTATATAACGTATATCAGATTGATATAGATAACTTTGTTCTCATAAGCAATAATTTAGCTATTAAGTGGATGCAGTCAATAAATCATTTTGCTAAACCAGTTGTGATGTAACCAACTTATCAAGATGAACTGTCTTGAATAGAAAATTGAAATTTATGCTCTAAATTAAATTATTGAGCAAGATACCTCGCAAATACCATGTTGCGGGTTAATAATAATCGCACATGTAATCATCTCATAAATACATCTTATGTGGTATACATGATATGTGGATGAGCCCATAATCCCAATTTTAGTTGGTATAATAATCATGAGAACAAGCAAAATAAGAGAATTCATAAAGAACTGTCTAGTTCTTTAATATTTACCCATGTGAATTCTCTTTCATTTTTGCACGTCATACTTAAATTGATATGACTAAACCAATTATGTCAACTGAATAAATTATCAATATTGATGAAGTTCAGGTTTACACCATGACGTGTGAAATTATCAATAAACCCCAAGTTTATTATGATATGAGTTTTTATATCAATAAACATCCACCTTATTGTGATATTCTTTTATTTGTGTAGTTCAAACTAGAGAATAAAACGGGTAACTTTTCACATACATATTACCCCGCTACAAGTAGTAGTAATAGAAGATATTAAATATTTCCTTTATTTATAGCCTCAATATAACCAACCGCTTTCGCGAATACTTTAGAAACTCAATAAGTTTCTTTGAGACTTACTACGACACAATGAATTGACATGATAGTCAATTGTATTCCTCTAAAATAGTAATAATTGGTTCTTCCAGAGCTCTTAGTTAATTTTGTACTATCACATATTCATCAACATCAATATGGTTAATAAACTTTTAAAGAGACGGTTATACCATTATGGTCATGGTCAAAATTATATGCAAGATCTATTTCTTGCATTACCGTTATCTTTTAACATTCACATTGCCAAAATATTTGGCATAATCACAATAGGTACGTGATCAATGATCATTCATGCCATAATAATGACATTATTTTCTTATATCATCTCAAACCCCCTTCTAGAGGTGAGTGTTGTATATCCACTACCACTAGCACGTTAATATTCTTCGAAGAATGAATATGTATTTATAAATCAGATGTTGTCACATTCACATCATGAATGAACCATAATCATCTACGTGTGCTTATTATTCTCATTATCAAAATGATGATGACGATTAAAATTTCATATATTGCCACGTCCACATCCATTGATACCTTCACAATAATTATTTTGTCTTCTTTCAACCTTATCATATATTGCTATCACATTCTCTTAAGGGGAATAAGAATGAAACAAATTTAATGGGACAGGTTTCCACTTCTTTGCCCACAATCATATATGAATTTGATCATGGCAAGGCATAGAATTTTACCACTTCGGGTGGTTATAGTTTCTTGCAAACTCTATAAGAGTTATAGTCAAAGTTTATTATTTTTGCTTGCATTTAAAATCAAATTATAGAATTTTAAGAATTTAAAACAAAAAAATAAAGTAAAATACTTACCTTAAATCCAGAATTTAATCACAAAGGAAGTTCATGGAACAATTGACTATTATTATGCTCAATCTTAAAGCTTCTACTCAATTGGTTAGAGTCTCACGCTAATAACGTGTTATAAACAATAGAGAAGAAGAAGAAAATTACAGAGAAAAGTCTTATTGATTATGATTGATTACAATGAAATAAAACCCTTCTATTTATAGGAAAAAAATAACTTAGCCACAAAATAACTCTTTAAGAGATACACATTCACTCTAATTATAATTTTACTCTAATTAATGAAAAGGACCTAAAGTTATGCAGGTGCGCACTAAACACGCTTTTACGACATAAAGTAAATGTTGGTGTTTTTTTCTCCAACAGTGGTCGATTCAACTTTTAGGGAGGACCACTAATACTTTAACTCTAAGGGGTCGTTTCGTATTAGATATAAAGTAGGATAAGATATAAGATTAAATTTATATTCTATTTGGTTGGAAGTATAAATTTATTTAGGATATCCCATCTTATCCTATTAAATATGAGATTATTTTAACCCATCTCACATGTAATATAAATTAATTATAATTCCAAGATTATAATACGAGAATAATTTAGTTTACCTACCAAATGACCCTAAGGTACTAGGCAGTTAAGGTCAATAACTGTACATCATAAAGTCTGAGGAGCATCAAATAATGACTATTTTTGTCCTTTTAACTCTAGAGTTATTAGGAGGCAGTTCCTTTCAACTAAATTTTATAGACTTTGGCTATATTTCTTTTTTAAATATTATTTGTTCAAGGGATATGATCAATTTTTAAAAAAGGATTTGATTTTTTTCTTCAGTTTTCGTGTGAATTTTTATTCCATTTACAAAAGTTTAATTTTTTTTTTTTTTTTCAAATAAAATTATTTCTCAACATAATTTTAAAAATTCTTGTTTTAAATTTTCAACTAAATTTATATCTAAACGCTGAGCTTCGTAAACATCAACGGTGTAAACATCAACTCGCCTTATGGTCAATATTGTGATGCTGACACCGAAGCAAAATGTAGATAAACACGACAAAGAATACCAAAAACTTTGACAGACGATCAGCAATAGATCGTCGGAGAAGGAGCTGATGACATTTAGGGCGTGTTTGGTATCAAGAAAATATTTTTTGGAAAATGATCCATTTTCTCATGTTTGGTTGATATAAATATTTTGGAAAATATTCTCCTTATCAACTCATTTTCCTCACCTTCCGCACCCAATACCCTCACACCCACCTACCTAATCTCACCATGCCTACTCACCCCCATTCCCTCTTTTCAAAAAGATATTTTTTTAATCACTACTCACTAGGGTGTACATGGACCGGGTTGGTTCGATTTTTATCAAAACCAAACTAATTATATCAGTTTGGATTGGTCGATTTTGTCGGGTTTTTTTTGTTTTTGTTACATAAATATTATTCAATCTTACTTTGTAAAAATTATAGATAAAATTTTGATAAGTGAATATATGTTTAATAAATATTAAAAAATTGACAAACATACGATCTAATAAAATATTCTAATGGGAGATTTTTTTGTTGTGTAATACATGATAGTTATTTTCTTAGTTGTCTAACAATAATTTTCGTTAATGTACGCTTTCTAGGTTAACACGCGAGAGGATCTCAAATATTTCATTATTTTTTAAAGAAAATTCAATATAAAGTCTTAAAAATATATATATAAATTATATAGTTATATGTCGGTTTGGTTCGGGTTTTTTACTCGATATCAAACCAAGTCAAACCAAACCTAATCGGGTTTTTTAATCACTTTGATTTGATTTTTCGATTTGGTGCGGTTTTCCGGTTCGGTTTGAACACTCTTAACCCCTCCCCCCCACCCCTCCGCAATTTTTTTTTCGTAATTTCAAATTTATGTTTTTTTTTGTTTTTCTGCACCCCCTCCCAATTCCCCCCACCCCTGCACAAAATTTTTTTATATATTTTTTTGTTGGTAATTTTCAAATTTCTATTTTTTCTTTTTTCTGCAACTCCTCCCAATTCCCCCACCCTTGCACAATTTTTTTTATATACTTTTTTTTTAGTGATTTTCAAATTTATGTTTTTTCTTTTTTCTGCAACTCCTCCCTCCCCCCACCCCCACCCCCACCCCCAAATAATGTACTTTTTCCGATTCAATTTATGTGAACATATTTGATTGGGCACATAGTTTAAGAAAAGATTAAGACTTTTGGAACTTGTGGTTCTAAACAAGTTAAAAGGGGCTCAGAGTATTTGTGTGGTTATAAAAGCTTCTCATTAAGGGTGGAATTGTAAGTTTAAGCTAAGTTTTTATCAAAAAGGAAATAAGTTCACATAAACTGAAATGGAGGGAGTACCTCTTTTCTTTTTCTTTTTTATAATTTCAAATTTCTGTTTTTTCGTTTTTTCGCACACCCCCTCCCCCCGATTTTTTTTTTATATTTACAGTTTTAGTTTTTTCATCTTTCGGTTTATAGGTTCGAAATTTTACAAGTTCCAAAGTTATGAGTCCGAAGGTTTATGTGTTTGGAAGTTTACGGGTTAAGAAATTATAAAGTTACGGGATCGAAATTTCGCGGTTTCGAAAGTTTACGGGTTCGAAAGTTTATGAAATTTATGGGTTCAGAAGGTTATTGGTTGGAAAGTTTATGACTTCATGTTTATTGTATCTAAATTATTTATGAATACTTTTGAAAAGTTATTTTTCTTAATTTGCGTACCAAACACCAAAAAATGAACAAGATTACTACTTATTTTTCAAGATATTATTTTTTACGAAAAATATTTTCCGTTATATCAAACACACCCTTAATTACGTGGTTTGTCGATAAATTGATGTTAACAGTAAGAAGAAGGGTTGAGATAATCACCACTTTTATCGAATTTCGTAAGAAAATCATAGAAATATTTAAATTATCAAAATAAATGCCATCGAAATTACATATTCTGGTTAATAATTTAATTCCAAAGATAATCACCAATCCAACAATTTGTCCAACAACAAATTCAAACAAGTATCATATAGACAAACAATACTAATATCCACTATGTTTCAATTTAGACACATTTCGCTAATCAAGAGCCACTACTAGAATTTAGGTGTTTTCCGTCCGACGTTTCCGACCGAATTCGGTCGCAAATTAGCAATTTCCGACCAAATTGCGATCGATTTTAAATGGACGGGAATGGCTGGTCGCAAACGAGCACCGACCGAAATTCGGTCGCAAAACTTGAATTGTACTGGGCAATAAATTTGAAATTTCCGACCG
>MDKH01061867.1:0-16993 GCA_005239495.1 Nicotiana undulata | reverse complement strand
CCCCTTACCTGAATCTTGGGTGCGGACTTAGTTTTGAGTCCAAACTGTTTTAAAGGAAAAATTGTTTTTTAAAACGGTTACCTGACACACCGAAACCAAATGTCAGGTGGCGACTGTGAAAACTCCTTTTGAACACAATCTTTTGTCACTTTCAAAATTGAAAAACCCTTTTTGGGATTTACAAAATATATTTATCATTTTAAGAGGGTTTAGTGAGGTTGTGAAAGAAGGGGTGGGATATCTCTGGCGACTCTGCTGGGGATTTGCAGGTTCGAGTTGGTACTTGATCTCGTTAACTCTTTAGAATATTCGGTTTAGGTATTTATGTGTTTTATTTGATTTATTTTATTTTATTTTTTGTTTATGGGTTTTATTATTTGCTAGTTGTTTAATTTTTTTTATAGTTTTTCTTTTATGTGTTACTGCTTTATTACTGTCATCATTTGCATAACCATATGTCTTCTTTGCAACAAGTCTCGTAGTACGCGTTGCGTACACGAACTCTTTATTGATTCGCCCTTATTTTAGGCGGGGGAGCCGTCGAACGTATGAAGTGGGTGGAAATCTTGAGCATCCACCATCGACCATATGCTCCCCCGAATTGCCTTGTCTAGTGAATCCCAAACGCATGTCAACCTTTAGGTCATTTTTATTTGCATCATATCATTATGACTTAGTAGGGCTTGGTCCTAGGTACCGTGTTCCTTTGTAGGAAGCCTGTCCAAACTGTGTCAAGTGAGCCCATGGCCGAAAAGGATATTCAATCATTCCTATGTGATACGTGTTGCATCTTTTAGAGTAGAAAGGTCATTTCACGGACTAATGTTTGGGAAAGAAGGGTGGAAAATGAAGCAAGTAGGGGTCCAGTTATATTTTTCTTTCACAACGTTTTTAGAAAAAAGAGACAAAAAAATGAAAAATGAAAAATACAAAAATATTTTTCACTTTCTCATCATTTTCCAAAAAAAGAGAAGGAAAATCCTAAAAGATATTACATGTTTCATCATTTTTCAAAAAACAAAAAGACAAAAATATGTTTTATTCCATGTCATATCCAATCTTCCCTAACTATGCAAACCTGATACTTGTATTTCCGGGCGGGATACGTAAGCAGCCCATATAGGGTCCGGTCTTCCTAGTGAGCTTTTAGGTTCTTGGCTTCGGGGGGTCGTATCCAAATCTTGCATGTTAGTCACATTTGGCCGCATCGGTCGTTTTTGCAAATTAGGGTTATTTTCTCAAAGTAGCTTGTTATCCCATGTCTTAGAGCGCTAAGTCTATAACAAGGTGTCCTCTCAGTTTTAACGTCCATTCCTGTTTAATTTTCATGTCTAGCCACTATTGGCCACATCGACCATTCTTGCAAAATAAGGTCATTTTCATGAAAGGGGTTCATTGACTCATGTCACAGAATCCTGAGTTCACAACGAAGTGTCCCACTACCTTAAGACCCGTCCCTTTTGAGTTTGCATCTTTAGCTAGTTCAGGCAATATCAGTCGTTTTTGCAAAATGGGTCATTTCTGCAAATTAATTTTGAGCCATGATTATTGGGAGTTTGAATCCATATAAGCCTTAGTGAGGCATTTTCCATGTCTTGGAGGTCAAATCTAGTTGAGTTTGCACTTCTAGCCACCTTTGGCCACATAGGTCTTTTTGCACAGTGTCTTTAGTCACTCAATCTATTTGGTCTAATTTTTCTCGCTCAGATATGGATCATTCTACCAGAGATTGAGCGCGACAGACGCCCCAAGACCATCTCAGCCAGGATCGTTGCCTTCTAGAGCTGTTTGAGGAGACATTTTATTTTTGAGTCTGTTTTATATTATTTTTTACTTTCTAAACTTGTATAGTAGTATTCAGTCTTTTAGTTGGTGTCAAAGTTTGTCGTAGTATAGTTGAGTTTGTCAAGTCTCTCGTCATCATATTTCTTGTTTTGAATTTGAAAAAAAAATTATAAATGAAAAATAAAAAAAGATTCTTGTTTTTAGTTTATTTTATCCATCAATTTTTCAGAACTACGCTTGGTCTGATTCATGTGCAACATGATACGTAGGCAACCTACATTGTGTTCATTCGAATCATTATTAAAAAACAATAAAAAAGGGAAAGAAAAAAAAGAGAATGAAGTTGTGGGATGTGAGAGGTGTGAGAAAGAAAATAGTAATAATTAGAAAGAAAAAAGTAAGGAAAATGAGCAAGCCAAGAAGTGCTAGAAAAAGAAGAAAAGAGAATATTGAAATGAGCAAAATTGGAATGATGCCAAATGACTTTGTGACCCTCGAAGTCATTCTAGAACTGTTAATTGTTGCTAGGTGCATTGCACACAATATGATATGTAACGACCCGACCGGTCGTTTTCAGCTCTAGCACGTCGTTCAGTGGTAGGAAATCATGAAAAACTTCATTTCAGGTATCATGACTTGTGCGTATGGTCGGAGTTGAGATTCAGGAAGTTCGAGATTAGATTGGAAGGAAAATTCTCTTTCCAGGAGCCTTAAGTTGGAAGAATTGACTAAGATTGGATTTTTGAGTAAACGACCTCAAAATCAGGATTCGAAGGTCTCGACAGGTTTGTATGATTATTTCAGACTTGGGTGTATATTCGGATCGGGTTTTGGATGGTTCGGGAGCATTTCGACGCAAATTGTAGAAGTTAGCATTTTAGAAGAAATTTATTAAGTCTGGGTTGAAATGCATTTCGGTGTTATTGATGTCCTTTTGGGATTCTGAGTCTGTGAATAGCTCTGTATGGTGATTCTGGAGTTGGGAGTGCGATCGGAAGTGAATTCGGGGGTCCGTAGGTCATTTTGAAGTCATTTGGCTAAAGATAGAAATTTGAAGGTTTTTGAGAAGTTTGGCCGAGAGTCTGACTTTTTTATATCGGGGTCGGATTCCAATTACAAAAGTTGGAGCAGGTTCGTAATGTCGAATATAACTTGTGTGCAAAATATGCGGTCAATCGGACGTGATTTGATAGGTTTCGGCATAGGATGTAGAAGTTTGAAATTTTTAAGTTCATAAAGCTTGAATTGGAGTGCGATTCGTGATTTCGACGTTGTTTAATGTGATTTGAGGCCTCAAGCGAGTTCGTATAATGTTTTAGGACATGTTAGTATAATTGGTTAAGGTCCCGAGGGCCTCGGGTGGATTTCCGAAGGTTAACGGAATGGATTTCGGGCTAAAATAGCTGCTGAAAATTCTACAGCAAATCTGTTTTGGATAGCAACTTATGCATCGAAGAGCTAACTTTGGAAGCGTATATATAAGAATCTATAAGGAATCTGAAAATTTGCAAAAATGGAAGTTGTAGACCTTGCATTCTAGTTTCCAAAAAGATAAACCATTCACCATTTGGATATTTGTACATAATGTTATGCCCGATTGAATGAAGGCTGGTAAAGCTGTTTTTGCATTTTCCCCAGAAATTTCTGATGCGAGGAGCCTACTTTGGAAGCTTAAATCTAGAAATCTATAAGTAATCTGAACATTTGGAAAACAAGAAAGTTGTAGCCCTTGCAATCAAATTTTCAGAAAGTTAAACCATTCATCATTTGGACATTTGTACTGAAAGTTATGATTGATTGAACAGGGGCTGGCAAAGCTGTTTCGGTAGACTTTTAGTGACGACTTTTAGTGACGAAAATGGACTTTTATTGACAGCTTGGCAGAAACTTAAGGACCAAAAATGCTCATTTCCTTCATTTCGTTTTTGATTTTTGGAGCACGGTTCTTGGGCGATTTTTGGGCGACTTTAGGGCAATTTTCACGGGAAAACATCGGGGTAAGTGTTCTTTATCCTATATTGATTATGTTTCACGATTCCATACTCATCTACATCATGAATCCATTAATTTATTGAAGAAAAATCTGTTTTTTTAGCAAATCTTCTAAAACCAAAAAATTTAAGATTTGAAAGTCAATCTGATGTCAGAATTCGATAATTTTTGCATTGTTGAACTCGTATCGGAATGGGTTGTCGGATTTTGTGAGTTTCGTCAGTTTCTGAGACGTGGGCCTGAGGGTAATTTTGTCAACTTTTCTAGCGGAGTTGGGAATTTATTTAAATTGAATTGTTATAAGTATTAGAGTATATTTTCATTGGGTTGCCCGTTATTTGGATAGTTTTGGGGCGTTGTGCATCAATTTGAGTCGTCGGAAGGGCTAGGAAGCCGGTATGGAACTTCGGAGCGAGGTGAGTCTCCTTTCTAACCTTGTAAGAGGGAATTGTCCCCATAGGTATTCTATATGCTGTGTGTAATTGTGTTGGGGACTATGTGCGTACCACGTGACGAGAGTCCGTACGTAGCGACTATTATGCCATGTCGGGTAGCTTTAGGGCTCACAAGCATGTTTTTTTGTGCCTTATATGTATCTTTAGGCGTACTTTAAGTTGCTTATTATTTGAACTAGCATGAAAATGGTGGAAGTTGCATCTAAATTTCCAGTTAATTTATCCATGTTACGAGTATAGCCTCTACTAAGCCTATTGGAAAATTGGTATATATATATGTGTCAGCACCCGAGTCGCAGGTATGATTTGCGAGCGGGGGAAGCTTTACCACAATTCAGTATATATGTGTCAGCACCCGAGTCGCATGTATGATTCGCGAGCGGGGGAAGCTTTATGATAATTCAGTATATATGTGTCAGCACCCGAGCCGCAGGTATGATTCGCGAGCGGGGGAAGCTTCATGATAATTCAGAATATATGTGTCAGCACCCGAGTCGCAGGTATGATTCGCGAACAGGGAAAGCTTTACGACTATTCAGTGCTTAGATATTTCCTAACGACTCCGGCCGGTTGTCTTATTCCTGTGTGCGCATGACTATTTGGTATTGTTTCGTGGATATTGACTTGACAGATATTTGGGGGAAAAGAAAGCAAAAATTGTTATTTACTGTCAATATTTACATGGATTTTCTGTGCTTTATACGTATTCTTTGTTCACTGCCATACATGCCTACTTCTTTCATTGTATCCTATTATATTATACTGCTGGACCTTAGCGAGTGTAAAGTCGACCTCTCGTTACTACTTCTTCAAGATTAGACGGGATACTTACACGTTGTTTTCGTAGTCATACTACACTTGCTGTGCATTTGGTTGCACAGGTACATTCTTAGCAGTGGTTGACTTGGAGACTTAGACGGGCTGCATCATCCAGAGGCGTTCCGTAGCTGACAAAGTCTCCATTCTATGTATTTGTATTTAATTTAAAGTCTTTGTCCAATTTGTTCTTCGGACAAGCGTTGTATAATTGTAAAAATTCTTAGAAGTTGCTCATGTACTCGTGACATGATATTTCTATATGATAAATGCCCTAACGCTAACATGTTGTCTTTGTTTTTCTCATCTTTGGTACTTGCATTGTTATCATTAAAGAAGGTGGTTAGTTTGTAGCATTCTGGCGAGTCATCCATTTAACACAAGTTCAAAGAGCAAGGTAGCCATGGCTAGCAAAGACTTGGACGCGGGTGTTGTTGATCCGCCTAAGGAGATTGTTGAATCAAAATCTAAGTTAAAAGAAGAGGTCATAAGGTTGAAAGGACAGATGGCCGAAATGTATCAGGCTTGGATTAAGGGAGACCCTCCACCTTCATTACCTACCAACTATGCAAAAAATCCTGCTTCCATTCCACCACTGTCCCAAGCCCAAATGCCCAATACCGTTGACCTTTCCCCATAACACGCACTAGGCTTCACCCTTTACCACTCCTACCCCGGCACTTCGTCCCAGACTTTTCATGACCCACCAACCAAAAGAACTTCATACCCTGCTCCAACATCCGCTCCTATTTTTTAGCCCCTTCAGAAGCTACCCTACACTATTCCTCTAGTGAGCCCGCGTTCCTATCTCCAGATACCCAATACTCTGCCCCGTAACACACCTTCAAAGTCCCAGATCCTTACCCCTACACTCCCCACTTTGAGCCACATGATAAAACTTAGAAACCACCCAAGAACGCAGAGCAAGAGGAGATATTTAGTAACGTAAAGAGTTTGGAACAGTCATTGAGAAATATTCAAGGGTTAGGAAGCCAGGTGAGTGTGGTTTATAAGGATTTGTGTATGTTCCCTGATGTTCAACTGCATGCCGGGTTCAAGATGCCCAAGTTATACTTGTATGACAGACATGGGGATCTTGTAGCTCATCTAAGAAGTTAATGTAGTAAAATGAGAGGCGCCGGGGGAAAAGATGAATTGTTGATGGCATACTTCAGCCAGAGTCTGAGTGGGGCAGCTTTAAAATGGTACACCCGCCAGGACGCCAGCGGGTGGTATACATGGGACGATATGGCTCAGGCTTTTGCTTGAAATATTTAGTACAATATAGACATTGTCTCATATCGCTTATCTTTGACCAAGGTGAAAAAGAAGCCTAGTGAATGCTTTGGAGAATATGGTTTCCGATGGGGGGAGCAAGCTACACGAGTCAATCCTCTGATGGAAGAAGATGAGATGATTAAATACTTTCTTCAAGCCCTGGAGACCACTTACTTTGGCTATTTGATCTCAGCCATTGGTAAGCCTTTCAATGACGTGCTAAAGATTGAAGAAATGGTGGAAGAGGGTCTCAAGTCGAGCAAGATCATGAGTTACTCTGTTCTTAAGCAACCACACAGGCAATCCAGAATTGTACTAGAAGTTTGCTAGGCAAGAACAAGAAGGAAGATGTCGCTATGGTAGTCTCAGGATCTCGACATGGTCCAACGGGTCCGCCTCACCAATATAATTAGCCTCGACCCCAACCCCAAACCTATCCCTAAGCTCCACATGATCCACCTCAGTATTATCCTCCGTACAATGTCCAGTCATCTTTCGAACCACTAAGATGCCCTAGAAGGAGAGCACCAGCACCACAAAATCTACACCAGCCTCCACAAAATTTTCAAGTGCCCTATAAGCCACATTCAAGCCAGGGGTATAGATGGGAACAAAGGTTGAAAGATAATTTTACACCAGTATGAGAGTTCTATGCAAGCTTGTTTGAGAAATTAAAGCATTATGACATGATTTCACCTATTCCTCCAAATCATGTGGACCCACGTGCAAGAAGCTTTGACCCTTCTAAAAGGTGTGAATACCATTCTTCGGGGTTGTAATCCGGATTTTATCTTGTTTGTTTTGGTGATTCAAACTCTTCTATCCTCTTTTGCTTATCTCTAGGAGTCTTTTTAGTTAGTTTTGTGACTCTGAGTCTGTCATCTAGGTTTGTTTCGGTGTTGTTCATACCCTTACGTCCTTTGGTCAAATGAAATTTTGTTTTTGTTATTCACAGTCTTCATTTAGTTCTTTTATTGCATATAGTTCTCTTCAGGCCAGTTCTAGTGACATGACATGCATGCGAAATTTATTGCCAGATCTTGAAAGCTAATCTAATCATGGAATAATGAAACATCGTTTGAATATGATAAAAAGATGCATTTGAGGAAACAAGTAAAGATTCACACATTCTGAGATAACCTGAAGCTTGAATTGAGTGAAACGGAGGCAGTTAGTCTGGGAAATCAAGAGGTTGATGAGAACATACTGCAATGGAATGTCTCTCAAGTAGTTTAAGGTAGATCAGTTAGTGCTGAAATGCATTCTTCCACATCGAGATGAGGTTGAGTCAAGTCTTCTTCGAACTGGCTAGGGTCATTCATTGGCACAAAGGTTTTTCTTATTGGCACTTTTTGTTTTCGTTGATGCCATCAATAGATATTATTTATGATTTCCTTGCTTATCTTCAATTGCATGTTTGTACTTGGCATTTTTGAAGTTTGGTATGATGAAGATATTTTATTCTGCTACCCAAACACTTTTATCTTTTGCTACCCCTTTTGAGCCATAATTTGTTTTGTTTCATACCCATCTTTTGAAATCAGAAGTAGAGTTAGGAACTATAAAAGAAAAAGAAAAGGAGTAAAAGAAGAAAAAGAAAAGAAAAGAGAAAAAGAAAAGAAAGAAAAGAAAATTAAAAAAAAAGAAAAAAGAAAAAAATGGAAAAGTAAAAGGAAAACAACAAAATAAACCAACTTTGTATTTGAACTACGTTCGACCTGATTCCTTCTAAGGATACGTAGGCAGCCATATGCTGAGGTTCGGTCCCATTAAAGCTAAAATCCAAAAATTATAAAAAATTATTAAAAATTCCCCAGACCAAGAAACTGGGGCAGAAATTTTAATTTTGGCCAAAAGATATGATTCCAAAAGTTGTAATTTTGACCCCTTTCATCTTTAATTATTTTTAGTCTTCATGCCACCTTTTCTTTCCATCCCTGTCCAAAAGCCTACATTACGGTCCAAAGAAAGACCTTCCGACCAATCTTTAAGGATGCCAAATCAAGTGTTTGGTAAAAGTATGATCTTCTTGCATCATGGGTAATACCTTGTTCTCAGCACAAAGAGAGAAAACGATAAAATGAGAGAGTCTTATCGGTGAAAACCCTCATGGGCACCATAAGGCGACGGTGAGTTGAGAAAAGAGCAAAATGAGAGAGGATTAATGGTGAATACCCTTCAGGGCACTACAAGCCGACTGGGGATTGTGGATCAAATAGGACAATTAGAGCGCTGAAGCCTAGTTTCACAACTTAGAGGCATAACAAGAGCTGAAGATTAGACTCGCTTGACTGATCAGGTCGCTTAATCCAACATGCATGTCATGGTCAGTGGAGATGGCCTTCATATCATATTAGTTCCTAATTTGTTCTTTTTTCTGGGTAAAAGTTATTTCTTGTTAGATACCATCTCTTCTCATTTTCTCCTTATTTTGTTCCTCTTGTTTTGTTTGAGTCTGTTTTTGTCGAAACAAGTGAGAAATGACCTAAAAATCTGCTACCAGCTTTTTAATCACACAAAGTCGAGCCTGGCTAGCACATCAAATTGGCATAAGACACAAGAGAATAGTGTGTGCACTGAGTTGGTGATAATAGATGTTCTTTGGAATTTATGTAAAATAGAAAGATTTGGTGAATGTTAGAACATGAGTGCAATGCATCGGGAATAAGGTATTGGACTTGAACAAATCAAGAATATTTCTTGTGATAAGGGTTGCCCAGAATAGCGGTCGGTCGATAACAAGCACTGTCTTCCAAGTTGATCGTGACAAGTGCAAGAGAAGTTGCCCAAGACACCAAGGCCACAAACCAACCAATACTTATAAAAACTGACAAAGTTTTCTTTTTTTGAAACAGGAACAAAGCAGTGCAAGCAAGTTGGTTCAAAAACAAAAAAAAGGAAGAAAAGAAAGAAAAAGAAAAAAAAAAGAGAAGAGCCGACAACGGGAAGTTTCTCAAATCTTTGCCTTTATTTGTCTTGCTAGTGTGCATAAATGTTTTCACTACTCTTCACATTCTTCCTTCTAGGATAAAAAGTCCTAGTCTGATGGATTTTTCTCCAAATAAAAATCTTAGTCTGATAAATCTTTCTCCTAAGATAGAAGACCTAGTCTGATGAACTTTTTCCTAGGATCAAATATCAGTCTGATGAATCTTTCTTCTAATTTAAAAAAAAAAAAAAGACCTACTCTGATGAATTTTATCCTAGGATCGAAATCTTAGTCTTATGAATCTTTTTTCTAAGATAGGAAACCTAGTCTGATGAATTTTCTCCTAGGATCAAATCTTAGTCTGATGAATCTTTCTCCTAAGATAACAAAAAAAAGACCTAGTCTGATGAATTTTCTCCTAGGATCAAATCTTAGTCTGATGAATCTTTCTCCTAAGATAACAAAAAAAAGACCTAGTCTGATGAATTTTCTCCTAGAATCGAAATCTTAGTCTAATGAATCTTTCTCCTAAGATAGAATACCTAGTCTATGAACTTTCTCCTAGGATCAAAATTTTAGTGTGATGAATCTTTCTCCTAAGATAACAAAAAAAGACCTAGTCTGATGAACTTTCTCCTAGGATCAAAATCTTAGTCTGATGAATCTTTCTCCTAAGATAACAAACAAAAAAAGACCTAGTCTGATGAATTTTCTCCTAAGATCGAAATCTTAGTCTGATGAATCTATCTTCTAAGATAGAAGACCTAGTCTAATGAACTTTCTCCTATGATCAAAATGTTAGTCTGATGAATCTTTCTGCTAAGATAACAAAAAAAGACCTAGTCTGATGAACTTTCTTCTAGGATCAAAATCTTAGTCTGATGAATCTTTCTCCTAAACAAAAAAGACCTAGTTTGGTGAATTTTCTCCTAGGATCTAAATCTTAGCTAATGGATCTTTCTCCTAAGATAACAAAAAGACCTAGCCTGATGAATTTTCTTCTAGGATCCAAATATTAGTCTGATGAATCTTTCTCCAAAGATAACAAAAAAAGGACCTAGTCTGATGAATTTTCTTCTATGATCAAATCTTAGTCTCATGAATCTTTCTTCTAAGATAGAAGACCTAGTCTGATGAAATTTCTCCTAGGTTCAAAATCTTAGTCTGATGAATCTTTCTCGTAAGATAACAAAAAAAAGACCTAGTCTGATGAATTTTTTCCTAGGATCAAAATCTTAGTCTGATGAATTTTTCTCCTAAGATACCAAAAATAAGAATAAGAAGAAGAAGAAAAAACCTAGTCTGATGAACTTTCTCCTAGGATATACGTCTTAGTCTGATGAACTTTTCTCCTAAGATAAGAAAACCTAGTCTGATGAATTTTCTCCTGGGATAATAATTTAAAAGAAGGGAAGTCTGGATTTGAAACCAGTCGAGTCTTTAGTTTTACTCTCATCATTGCATTAATAGCAAAGGTGATTTACAGTTTTGCTAACAACTCACAAATCTTCCTAGTGCAAACTGGGGCAGAAATTTTGTTTGTTTTGTTATTTTGATTGCAGGCATCCACCTGGAGAACGAGGGAAGTCATTTCAAAATTCAATTCAGGTTAGAAGTAGCAGAAGCTCGCGGAAAGAATGTGAGTCGATAATCTGAGATGACCAACAGAAGTAGTCTCAATCCAAAATAAAAGAAGAGAAAAAAAAAAGCACCCAAAATGCAGAAGCAGGGACAAGATACAGATTGCTCAAGACATGACTGAGTCACGAGCTTTGCATGTCTCGTCGTGACCCGAAAAGCCGAAGAAGAATGAAGTAGCACCTGCAGCTAGAAAGCGTCAAGGTTCAAATCTAAAGTCTTCATGAAAAACCATTCAAGACTCAAGATCAAGCTTCAGATGACTTATAGATAGGAATCTTGTAATTCATAGCTGACATGCTTAGTTAGTCTTTTTCATTTTTTGATTTTGATGTAATAACAGGACCGCGAACCGGAACCTCGACGGAATGGCACCTCAATCAGCTTTCCTCCTTGATATACACCATCACTGTTCATACTTCTGAACTACATGTGGCTTGATTCCTATATAACTAAGGATATGTAAGCATCTCAGATAACAAGGCTCGGTCACATTCTCCTTTCTTTTAGTTTTTGGTCTCTCTAAATAAAGGTCGAGTAAAAAAACCAGTCTCAGCGTTCTTTGTCTGAAAATTCTTCGTGTTTCCAGTCAAAGAGGGGCAGCTGTAGACATGTAATTTTTTACCCTTCCCGAGGTTTTGCACATTTTAGCGTTTAAACATTTAGTTTAGGTCTAATATCGCTATTTTGACTAGTTTGACTCTTTTACTTCATTTTATCACAAAAATAAAAATTACAAAAATAGTATTATTTTTCTCTATTTAATTAAGGTATTAGGTATTTTTAGAAAAAAATTATTTTTAACTCATTTTTATTTTTAGTATAATTTTTGAAAATATCAATATATATATAGCTTCATGTCATAATGTAGTTTGTTTTAACTAATTATGAATGGTTTCATAATTTTATAGTTATTATTTTCGAAACTAATATTTTTAGTCTAGTAGAGTTAAAGGGCCACTTTTAAAGATAAATTTGCCCAAAATTTGGCCCAACTCAAACCTTAGCCCATAATTCCCAAGCCCAAATTCCTAACTCGTTAAAACCCTTACACCCTCACTTCTTCTTCAAGATTAAGACACTAACCCTAGCAGAACCCTTCTCTTCTTCTTCCTCCAAGAAAAAAAAAACTGGCAAATCCCTACCCATAACACCACCATAGCCTATGCCTCTCCCTACCACAACACCACCACAACCGTCGTCTCTCCTCACCTCCCTAAACCAGTAGCCGTTGTGTTACACCCCATATTTTTGTACGTGAGAGTACGTCGTAAGTCAATTGATTTAAGCTTAGAAATGAGATAGTCTTTGCCAGTAAGTTAATCATGTTACCTTGGAGGTTACAAATATTTAAGATCATGAATAATGAGTACCAAGAGGATTGGAAAACTTAGAATCTAAACCATTTGAAGAAAATAAGTTTTGGCCAAAGTCGACGAGTTTGGAATATTATAGCATGTACTTTAGGGTGAGACAATGTTCTTAACATGATAAGGAAGTTATTATATGAGTTATTTTTGTCGTATGATAGTCGTGTGCTACGTTTTGAAGTCAAGCAAGTTGTGGAACAAAAGTTTGCAAAAGTGTTCACAAGTTACACTCATAAGGTGCTGAATATTAGGTCAAATGTAATTGATATTTTCTCACAATATACTTGGAATTAGGGGATGATCTACCTACAATATTGAATATCTATGAGTCTAGATTCCAACGCATTAAACTGTTTGTCTATACGAAGTCGCAGTAGAGAGATATTCATGTTTTAGCGAGACTGCGCCAAGTAGCTCTCTATGGGACCCACATAGGCGGTTTAGATATGTTGATATACATAAGACGCCTCAACCCCCGTTTTCACTCGTTTAGTTTCAGTATATTCAGACCCTATACACCTTAAAACACTCTCTCAAGGTTCTCTCATGATCCAAGACCCAAACAAAGGGCAAACAACACAAATCAAGTGTCAGGAATCCCGTCGCGCTAGTAAGTTACTTGTTCTACTTGTTGTTGCTGATTTTTGGGTGGTTCCAGCTCGTGTGGGATGTTGTTTTAAGTGGTTTATGTTATGTAAAATACTCTTCTATGGTTTTAATATCAACCCTAGGTTATTTAAAGTCTTGCAAATGGATTACACCATATTTCAACATCAAAAGGTAGTTCTAGTGAAGAATAACACCTCTTTGAGGTTGTGTTGTCATCGAGGATAGTTGTGGGCTGTGTTTTTATGAAATTTAAAGTTTTTGCTACTGGTTAAGATGAGTATAACAGCCTACTAATTGTGCTTAATCTTGCTCGTATGTTGGTTAAGTTGTTAGGATAATAAACTACACGATAATACTAGGATGAGCTTAGGTCACTTCTATGGTGCTGTTTTTCCATTGAGGGTTGTTGTAAGCTAAATATAACTTGGATTCCAACTTGAAGCTACTTTAGGAGGTGTGTGTATTGTGTTCTTGCAGGTGCTTAAGGTTGTATTGATGTATTTTAAGTTAAATGGTTGGACTAGACATGAACTAGTGAATAAAGTTGCCAATTGAAGAAAGCTGGAGTTGTGGATTGTTTCCTTTGATATAAATATACGGTATAAGGATGAAATCATTGATGAATTACTTCATTATCATATTAATGATGTTGTTAAGTTAATGTATGAATTTTATAAGGTGTGATATGGGTTATACGGAATCCAATCGAGCTTGCCGCTCAAAATGATTGTTGAACTAATCGGAGAGCTTATTGTGAATTATATTGTGTTGTTTGGGCTGTTTGGTGACCTTTGGTAGCATATGGGATGTAGTTAAAATAGGGGAGGTGCTGTCCGTTTTCTGGTAGAATATTGGTTTTGAAATATGAGAGTTACAATGCTTATATGATGACGACGAAGTCGGGTTCTCATTGTAGACGTAAGAAGATCATATTGAGCTTGGTTGACGATGGGAGAGAAGATTGCAAAGGTATGTTAAGGCTATCCCTTATTTCGTTTTGGCATGATCCAAATAATACAAATGAACGAGCTTCCAAAGATACTCTACTCTTAGAAACTAGCAGTACTTACATTGTTTCCCTTCTTATGGAACAATTGATGTTGATGTTGCTTCTCTTATTCTTATGTTATTAATGTTGTTGGTACTTTCTGATTCTTATAAGATTCTTGATGAAGAGTTAATCCTAATAATGTGTACGGAGAATATCAACCTTACGTCACTTCGAATGGTTCAGAATATAATTCCATTAAGTCCTACATGCATTATTTATATACGTATCTATTTTACTCTATCGAGCCGCACTATAGTCCGCCAGGTATGGCACCTATTGTGAAACCACTGATCAGTTGGGTTTACCGATTCCTCTTTGAGGCCGGGTATGATATGATGATGATGATGCTCATAGATGCGAATGTTCTATGATGATGATGATGCCCACAGAGGCATATGGTTTTAAAAGATTATGTGTATATATGTATCATGCATTTCAAGTTATTGTCTCTTAGAAGCACTCAGATGCTACAGGTTGTATCTCCTTCATCTCTCTTTACATTACTGTTCTTATTTATGTTTTTCCTGCCTTACATACTCAGTACTTTATTCGTACTGACATCCCTTTTGCCTGGGGACGCTGCGTTTCATGCCTGCAGGTCCCGATAGACACGTTGAGAGTCCTCCAAGTAGGCTATCGGCTCAGCAGAAGATATTGGTGCACTCCATTTGTTCCGGAGTGGCTCATTGGGTCAGTATGATTTAGACGTGCATTGATTGGTATATCGGGGCCCTGTCCCGAACTTTATGATGTTTATGTACTCTTAGAGGCTTGTAGATAGATGTCAGGTATAGGGATATTTATATGGCCTTGTCGGCCTATGTTTTGAGTTTACAAATGATCATGTCAGCCTTATAGGCCCGTATGTCACATGTATAAGTTTCTATATATTGTTGGGTCATCCTATGTCTAGTATGCACTTATATTTTATTCTTGTTATCGCATGATGACCCTTTTGGCCCATTTACCCATGATAGTATGATAAGAAAGACATGTTATGTTGGTAATCGGTTGAGTAAGGTACTAGGTGCCGGTCGCGGCCCATAGGTTGGGTCTTGACAAAAGGGGTATCAGAGCAGTTCTATCCTAGGGAATCTACAAGCCGTTTCTAGTAGAGTCCTGTTTATGGGTGTGTTGTGCACCACATTTATAAGCAGGAGGCTACAGGGCATTTAGGATTGTTACTCTTTCTTCTTACTCTAGATCGTGTGGTAGATCTCAATTGTAAGAACTCAATTTCCTCAATTCTATCTTATTAATAATATGGCGATGTATACATCTTGAAAGATGGATGGTAAGAGATTTCAATGTGGCCGTGGAAGAGTTGAGTCAGAGGAAATCAATTTTACATCATGCTTATGATGAGTAAATGTGTGTACTAAGATGTGGTAGTTTCTTAATAAGGAGCTCTAAGGAAAGAATATCTATCTACCCATGGTAAAAAGAAATAAGAGAATCAAGGTAGATACGAGTTTTAGCAAGTAAAAGAAGCAAGATAAAGAAGGGTACGGGGTACCTAGTTAATAAAGATTATCAGTATTTATAATTCTGGAAGAGAAATATAAGCATTTTAGTTACTTTCAACGGTAACAGAGATATCTACAATTGTCCATACCAATCTCAATGCCCTATGGGAGCTAACTGAAATAATTTAAGAGAAGGATAGGATATCAGGATCCAGCTGGGGTTAGAGTAACCGAAAATTGTGGATAGATTGTTATCATTATTTAACATTTTTGAAGGGTAGTGCAGAACATGGTAATAGTTCTCATTGAGAGATAGCAAGATGGTCACTCTAGAATAATACAGTCTGATATGAATACTAGAATGTTCAGGAAGTTCAGAAGATAGGCATTGGAATCCTATAAGGGATTAATATTTACCTTAGGATGACTCATGCGCCTAGTAAAAAGTGAATGTTAGTCAACTCAAGAGCCAATGAGATGGTGCAAAGGGATCTAAAAGCGAATGGTTGTTTTGTTGAAGTTTTCAGAATAAGGTAATAGATAGAGACATTAGCATGAGAATAAGAAGAGAGTAAGTGAAGCATTATGAGTAAGATGTGATAAATGAGTGATATAACGGTAAATGAAAATATGGTAGAATGACAAAGTCTATAGTCAAGTGAAGGAAACGACGAGAGGAGACATGCTTTGATACAATACAAGAGTATAAGTCATAAAGCCATAACCCCCATTTCGAGAAATGAGTTGGTGACTCAAACGTGATTACCAGAAAGAAGAGAGAGACCCTCAAAGTAATAGAAATTAGTATGGGCTAGTGAATAAGATAAACTGAACATTAATTAGGGACCGAAGGAATCATTAATAGTCGCCATCGTTTCGGAGATCCTGTTTCGACAGTAATAGAATGAACAATAGAAGAATAACCTTTAAAGGTCATTAACGAAGACTCTTCCCTAAAGCAAGCACTATGAGTAGAGTTAAGCTTAAGTGACTAAATGTGCCAGTTACACCAGATGTCACCTTTGTGCGTAAGAAATTCAATTATCCCTGGTGTTTAAGGGTTACGGCAAGGCGAGTAATATGTGAGTGAAGATGTAAAAAAAAAAATTTAAATTTTTTTTTACCAAACATGAAGAGGTAACTATCGAGTGGTAAAGGAAGAATGCGGTAAAAAGGTGAAAGGAATGAGATTGCATTTATTCGGATCCTACCAGAACATTATGCAAGCATGACGCCTGGGAGATTCAATAAGGGTTTTGTACTCGATGATATTGATAAATAAGTGGGAATGGACACTTGATACATTAGGAGCCAGTGCGAAAGGTAAGGTAAGACAAAGGACATAACCCAAGAGAGTTCACGCATAATATAATATGAGAATGGACCAACGGGTAGTCTGTAGTTGATTCAGGAATAGCCTAGTTATAGCTAAACAAGAGATCATAGAAAATCAGTAGATCATGCCAGATAAACGTAGTGAAACCCAGCATAGGAAATTCAGTCTTTTAGATATAAAATCGTAATCCTTGAGAAATATTCAAATAGAAGTTGGGGTAGTAGAAGGTACAATATAAGTGTTACGGAAATAAAAGAGAGTGCCACAA
>ML297147.1:52540-73659 GCA_005239495.1 Nicotiana undulata | reverse complement strand
GTCAAGGCTTGTGGTGTATTTACATTATCATGGATTCTATCCATCAGTATCAGGAAGGTGAAGTAGTGACTTTAAATTCGCAGGAAGTCTCCTCAGCGTAAGTATTTCGAATATGGTGCATTTGGGGATAATTGAGGGAGTATTCAGCGGCTTATGAGCCTTAGACGGTATATTTTCTATGATCGGGTTACGTGCGGTGAGTGAGATTGAGAATTGCGGTATTATGGCAAGAAGGAGTATCAATTCGAAGTTAAGTCAGAAGAAACTTGGATAAATGGGACAACTTGGTAGTACGTCGGATCGACATGATAAGGGATATGGTTAGTTCTTTGGGTGGTTATAAGGTAATGAGTTGTTACAAGTGTTTCTTAACAATTACCTTGGAATTGGTGGTATGCGTAGCTTGGTTGAGTTAGAAGGATTCAGTCATGGCGGTTTGGTGTTGTACAAATGTGATTCGGGAGTTCTTGGTGGTTTCTACCACGGCTAGAGATGTATATTTCTACTGGCGTGAGGGCCATGTGATGTATAATGGTTTTGCTTCTAGATGGGATCAAGTGGAAAATTCTTGGCTAGTTGGGTACATAGTTGTTTGTGGCTAGGAAGGGAGCATGAAGTTCTCATATTTATCATAGGATTGCATGGCGTATGTGGTATTTTGTGTATAGTGGAGAGTGGCATATGTGAGGTCACAGTTCAGTTCTGGAAGGAAGGTCAGAACTGGCAGTTTCAGATGATTAGGTAAAGGATACCACTATTGTGGATGGATGAGAGTATACATTCATTAAGGACAATGTGTTTAAGACAATGTGTTTGAATAAGGGTGCTTCATTGGGGTTACGACGCTCTCTTGTTGGATCGACTGCTGATATTCAAGGTTTCTTGGTAGCACAGAAGAATTATGGGGGTATCCCCCATGGAATGATTGAGTATCAGGGATGTGTTATATATTCGGGCGGTGGAGTGGAGATTAGATATAGTAAATTTGTGCGCTTCATGGACTTTGAGATTAAGAGTTCTAATAAACAGATTATTTTGTAGTTGTGAACTACGAGGATGCGAGCAAAGCTAGTCAGGTGTTAGTATGGGTCATGATTCAGTCATTATGAACCTTTGGAGAGTTATCTACATGTTGTGGATGACCAAAGTTGATTTAAAATATAATTATTGGTGGGCCAGTATGGGTGTGTGTTCTACACTGAGTCGGAATTGTTGACCCCAAATTGCTATTGTTGAGGGATGTACCATTTGGTTGTCACTGAGCTTATTCGTGTTTTGGAGTGATCTATGAGTTACCTTTCGGTGTTTCGAGGAGTTGTGATCGTTGGTTATATATGTACATAGGGTGTAGTTCTATCGGGGCTTTATAGCGGGAATTGAGTAAGGTAAGTAATTGGGTGTTGCAGGATTGAGACGTATTGGAGATGTTCTTCTGGTTCGGGTGGCATGGTATCGCCCGATTTCCCCATGGTTATGGAAAGGCACTTTGAGTAATTTATGTCGAATTTTGCATGATTATTGATTTTGAGCAAAGTGGCTTGGAGTATGTCTTGTGGTCCAGCGGTTGGATGGGATCACGCTTTGCAGCTCAGTTAGGTAGAGGTATGATCCTTGGTGTCGGATTTGTGTGATATGGGTTCACGATGTGTATCATACTTTTAGCATGATGTGGTAATGGCAAGTGTTAGTGGCAGTATAATCCTCTCGTCTAAATCTTCTATTTTATGAATTGAGCTCCTGGGATGTTGTTATTGAGTACACGAGTTGCACAAGTTATGGATCTGGAGGGTATTGATGTTGATCGGACGAATGGTTGCTGGTTTCTACGTGTTTCCCTCATCATCGGCACCATATGAAAGTGTTAAAGCAAGGCTTTGTTTGATAAGAGGTTATTACCGGTATTGGGTTGTTATAAATAGCTATTGTGATTAGGAGTCATCACTATGGGTGGTTGAATCATGTGGTATATTATGTGATTTCATCTTGTGTTGCGGATATGGATTGATACAACGGGTTCAGACTACTTCAGCTTATAGTTGTGGGATTTGAACTTGTAAAAGTGGAAGTTGGTTCTAAGGTTTATGGGTCAAGGTTGGATTTCGAAATTTCAACTGTGTTGTGCTATTAGACCTATATGGGGTAGAGTGACGTGGGATCACCTCCGAATATGTGCATGGTAGGTTACACAGCAATTTTGGTGGAGGTTGGAACAACTCAGGGCACGTTCGAGGACGAACGTATGTTTAAGTGGGGGAGAATGTAACGACCCGGTTGGTCGTTCCGTAGAATTTGCATTTTTATTATTGTTTCTGCCTTGTCATAGCTGGGTTATACTGTTCATGATGTGTCAGAGTTGGTTAGCTCGGGTTCGGAGGGGTCATAGAAGAAATTGAGACACTTAGTCTCTAAAAGTAGCTTTAGAGTTGGGAAAGTCAACTAAGAGTTGACTTATTGGTAAACGAACTCGGAATGAGGAGTTTATGGCTCAGATAGATTCGTTAGGTGATTTGGGACTTAGGAGTGCATCCATAATTTTGTGATATCCGGTGTAGAATTAGGCTTGAATTGGCGAAAGTTAGTTTTTGGCAATTTCTGGTCGGCAGTGGGAAATAGGCTATCGGGGTCGGAATGGAATTCTGACAGTTGAAACAGGTTTGTAATTCCATTTTGGTTATGTCTGCAAAATTTCAGGTTAATCGGAGGTGTTTTAGATAGTTTCGGCATAGTTGGTGGAATTTAGAAATTTGGAAGCTCATAGGCTTGAATTCGATGGAATTTTGGAGTTTTGATGTTGTTTTTGGTGTTTCGAAGGCTCGACTAAGTTTGAATGATCATTTAGGATGTATTGGTATATTTGGTTGAGGTCCTGAGGGCCTCAAGTGTGTTTCGGGTGGTTAACGGACCAAGTTTGGAAGTTGGGAAGTTGCTGAATATTTCTGGTGTTTTTCATCTGATTTCCTTCTACGTGATCGCGGGAGGAAGCTTGCGATCGCGTAGGCCTAGATGGGGAAGGGAAAAATCTTGTGAATCGCGATCGCGTGAAGGGGGTCGCGATCGCGTGGGGCGCAGAAGTTGTCCAGTGCGATCGCGTGGGGAAGCTCGCGATCGCGTAGAGTAAAAAGGCGCGTGAGGAAGGGAGTCCTGTTGTTCTTCGCGATCGCGTGTTATGATTCGCGATCGCGTGAGTGTGGGTCATGGTGTATCGCGATCGCGTGGTGTCATTTGCGATCGCATAGGGTTGATGAGTGAGGCTGTAGAGTTGTTCTCCGAGATCGCGACTGGATGTCTGCGATCGCGTAGAAGGAATCCCTGGGCAGAAACTTTAAGTTAAAAAACGAGGATTTTTAGCCATTTTTCAAAACTCCATTAGAGAGCTCGGGAGAAGGGAGACTTTGGAGAGATTTTCAGTGGGAGTCTTGTGGTAAGTATTCCTTGAGCGCTTTTGGTCTAATTTCACGAATTAGTATTGATTATTTCCATGTAATTTGTGGAATCAAAGTAGAAATTGAGAAAAATGGGAAGAAATGTTGGGAGATTCTTTTGATGATTTGAAGGGGTAATTGTGGTTGGATTTTGATAAATTTGATATGGGTAGACTCGGGTGAAGATAAGGATTTCAGTTTTGTAAATTTTTTCGAATTCCGAGACGTGAGCCCGGGGGTCGGGTTTTGCCAATTTCGGGATTTTTGAGTATTCTTGATAAATTTTTATTGGGATTCACCCCTTAGCATATAATAATGATATACACTTGATTGTTGGTGGATTTGGAGCACTCGGAGGTCGAATTTCACGGCAAGGGCACTACGGAGTATTATATTAGCCGGTTTTGAGGTAAGTAACATTTCCAAACTTGGAACTGAGGGTTCGAAACCCCAAGTTATCTGATAATTGATGTTAATTAAGGTGACGCACGTGCCAAGTGAAGGGCATGCGGGCGTACACCGAATGTTGTGGCCTGGTTCATCCCATGGCACTGCCTAATGATTATTTCAGGCTGATACTGGTACGGTGAATGTTGTATTTACTTTGAACATATTAGAAATCATGTTAAGTGTAAATGCAAAGGCTTCACGCCGACAGTGCTAAGACCCGAGTGGTCGTCTATTACTGTCTCCTCTTGTGATTATTTGATTTCATATACTCAGTCTTGTTATAGCATATCATTTCATGCCTCAGTCTCGGAAATTGTTAATTATATGCATATTTATCATTGTTTGGGCTGATTTATACATCTGTGAGTCATATGAGCGAGATTGGAAAAGGTATTGACTAAGTGAGGCCGAGAGCCTGGTATTGAGACAGTTATGAGATTGGACTGCACACCGCAGCAATCATTGAATCATGCCTTCGTTGGCTTGATATAGCGCTTGGGCTTATAGGAGCCCCTCCGGAGTCTTTACACCCCCAGTGAGAGCACATATATTGAGGGATGGATTTTCCCTGCGCATGGATCTTGCCTGAAGTTATTGATATTGAGGGATGGATCTTCCTTGGACATGGATCTTGTCCGAGTGTTGTATTTCGGAGATGGATCTTCTCCGTGGGGCTAGATTGGCCTTTTTTCCTCAGTATTGAGTGGCTACGGTCACCGGTGTTTATGCATATTCCGGGATGGATCTTACCTGGTCCTAAGAGCCATATATAGTACTGAGTGGACTTCTGTGGGAGATTTGTGAGAACTATGTGCATTTTTACACGGTTGATATGTTGGCATGTAGAGCATATTGAGATATACTTTGCATATTCTGTTGTTATTTTTTTTATAAACTGTGAACATGTCTAAAATTTGTACGCAAATGATTACAATTATTGAGGTTTAGTTTGTCACTACCTCTCAGCCCATAGTTTGGGTTCGTTACTTCTGAGTTGGTGTACTCACGTTACCCCCTGCAGCTTGTGTGCAAATCCAGGTTCATCGGGATCTGGTAGCGGTTGCGGATTTGCTGATTAAGTTTCTTTTGGAGTCTTCGAGGTAGCAGCTGGCGATTGCAGCCTCGTCTTTTCCCTCTTTATCTTCCTGTTGCACTTTACTTTTACAGACTATGTTGTCTATTCTCGTATCTTGACATTCTCATGCTGTAGTAGCTCGTGACTGAGTGACACTAGATCCGGGGTTGTAGAACTTAAATTTTGGTTTCAGATATTGTTTAAAACTTCGGATTCATTATTATTTATCCACAGACTTGTTAAAAGAAAAAAAAATGACATTTCATTGGTAATTGCATTTAGCTTAGATAAAAAGGGGTGGCTTGCCTGGTTCCACAACAGGCGCCATCACGATTCTGAAATTGGGTCGTGACAACTAGCTCAATGATGGTGATGTCAACATTAGATTCTTCCACACTTCCACTATCAATAGAAGAAGAAGAAACAAAATCCTCTCACTTAAAGAAGAGAGTGGAAACTGTCTCTATGATCAAGGAGACATCAGGAGATCAATCTTGTCCTTCTTCAAAAACCTCTATACTTTCTCTCACTCACAAGCTCCCATCTCCACCACCAACCATTTGTCCATGACACATACCCTATCTGTCTCTCAAAGGGAGAGACTGGATAGGCCCCTTGAAATGGGAGAAATAAAAATAGTCATCTTCTCCTTCACGCCCTTCAAGGCTCCTGGACCTGATGGCCTTCACCCCTTCTTCTACTAGAAGTACTGGAGCATTGTATGTAACTCTTTAACTAACTTATGCAAACAATGATTCACTACTAATTCCATGGATGAGACCATGAACCAAACTCTGCTCTGTTTCATCCCAAAGTTCCCCCAAGCTTCCATGTTCAAAAACTTCAGACCAATTGGACTTTGTAACATAATCTACAAGTCCATCACTAAGATCATTGTCAACAGAATCAAGCCAATGCTTCCTGACATAATTGGCCCTAGCCAGGCCAGTTTCCTTTCAAATAGGAGAGCTTCTGACAATGCTATCATTGTGCAAGAGCACATACACACTTTAGGAATATGAAAATGAGGAAGACTCACATGATCCTCAAAATTGACCTACAAAAACCCTTTGACAAGTTAGAATGGTCCTTCATCAGAGACACCCTCCATGCTTTTAACTTTCCCCCTGGACTGACCAAGTTAATTATGTCTTGCATCAGCTATTCCAGCATCTCAATCTTAGTAAATGGAGGAAAAACTGAAGCTTTCAAGCCCTCCAGAGGAATCAGACAAGGGGACCCCATGTCCCCTTACCTTTTCATCTTGTGTATGGAAAGACTCTCTAGGTCAATTGACTAGGATGTGCTGGACAACAATTGGCAGCCCATAAGCATTAGCAGATCTGGTCTAAAAATCTCCCACCTCTTCTTTACTGATAACCTAACTCTGTTTACCAATGCAAACAATAGGAATTGAACCACCAAGTATTCTATCCTATAGTCCTTCAATGGGAACTCTGGTCAAAGAATCAACCTCACCAAGTCCAGAGTACTCTTCTCCTCTAATGCTACCCAGGACAGGAATGTCTCACTAATGCACTATCAATCCAATCTACCACCTCCTTTGGTAAATACCTTGGTTTTCTTATGTTCCAGAAGAGACCCATTTTCCCTAACTTTCAATTCATCATAGACAATATGCAATCTAAGTGTGATGACCCAAAAGGTCATCCCGTGTAATTTTAACTATGTGTTTCGAGGCCCTGAAGGCCTCCATTTTTCTTACCTCGATATGCGTGCGCATCCCGGGTGCGTAGCCGGGAAGCCTTTTTGTGGAAAATTGATAAAATGTTGAATTTATGATGATTATTTGAATAAATTTGACTTTGGTCAACATTTTTGGTAATCGGACCCGGACCTGTGATTCGACGGTCCCGGAGGGTCCGTAGGAAAATATGGGACTTGGGCGTATGCCCGGAATCAAATTCCGAGGTCCCAAGTCTGAGAAATGAATTTTTAAAGAAAATTATTTTTTGAAAAATATAAAGGCTTTTGAAAATAAAATTTGATGTGAAACTTGTGTGATCGGGCCCGTATTGTGGTTCCGGAGCCCGGAACAGGTTCAATATATTTATTATGAGTTATATGTGGAATTTGGTAAGAAACGGACTAAGTTTGACGTGATTCAGACTAAAAGTGGAAAATATGAGAGTTTAAGATGTTGGGAAATACTACAATGATTTCGAGGCCTAATTCGTTGTTTTTGATGTTATTTTGGTAGTGTAACTGCACGAGTGAGTCCGTAAGATGTTTTGAGGTTGTGTGTATAATTTGTGTTGAGCCCCGAGGGCTCGGGAGAGTTTCGGGTAGGCTCCGGTGTGTTTTTAGACTTAGAACAACTGTTGCAGGTCTGAGTGGGGGTCAAGCTTCTGAACCCACAGCGAGGTCCGCGGTCGCCCTAGCGCGGTACGCGGTGGAACCTTCGCGGTCGCGGTCGCCCTAGCGCGGTCCGCGGTGGGGGAGTTTCAGAGAGGTTCCGCAGTTGAGGTCTTTGCGGTCGCGGTCGCGGTCCGCGGTGGAGGCCTGGGAGGGGTATATATAAACGGGATTTTCAATTATTTTCTATTTTCCTAAACCCTAAAAACATAAGAGGCAATTTTCTAAACACTCTTTCTTCTCCAAAACATTTGTAAGTGATTTCTAACTCATTTTCTTTACTCCTTAACTTCTTTTTACAAGATTTCATCCTAGAATCTAAGGTTTTCATGGGAGAATTGGGAATTTTGGGTAAAACCTAAGAATATTGAAATTTAGGAATTTAGACCTCAATTTGGGGTCATATTCCAAAACCAATTATATACCCTGGGCTCGTGGGTGAATGGGTAATCGAGTTTTTGTCCGAATTTCGGGTTTGGACCAAGCGGGCCCGGGGTCGATTTTTGACTTTTTGGAGAAAACTTTAGCAAACTCATTTCCAAGCATTAGAATTTATTCATTTAGCATTTATTGATATAATTAAGTAACTTGTGGCTAGATACGAACGATTTGGTGGTGGAATCAAGAGGTAAAGCGGTAGTTGAGGCTTGATTTGTGTTCGTGGCATCGAGGTAAGTGTTTGAACTAACTTTAGCTTGAGGGAATAGGTGTTGAGTTGTATGTGCTACTTGTTTTATCATGTTCAATGTATAGGTGAGGTGACGAGTACCTATATCATGCCCGTGAGTCGGTTTCGATGTATTACATGTTTTTCTTCGATATTCATTGTGTTATGAAGTAGATTTCCTTTTGAAGTTATTCAATTGTTGAGAAATACTTTATAAAGGACATGTGATAAGTTTTTTTTCAGTTGAGGATTGTTTTTATTAAGTTATATACTTGGATGAGTTTGGTTATAGCTGAGTCTCTTGTCGGGACGGTAGTATTTCGGTTGTTGTTTCCCTTGCCGGGTTATTATGAATCATGTTTTCTGCTGTTGATTTCCTTGACAAGTTTTTATTTTGTTATTGTTTGGGTGAGTAAGAGTTTAAATCACGAAGGGTGATGTCGTGTATTCATTTCATTCATTGCATTGCGAGGAAGAGAGTAAAAGCACGAAGGGTGATGTCGTGCCATGATTTTACATTTAAAAGCACGAAAGAACGTGACGCGCCCTTTTATTTATTTGTTGCATTGTGAGGACGAGAGTAAAAGCACGAAGGGTGATGCCGTGTACTTGTTTTGGTAAGGATGAGTGTAAAGCAGAAGGGTGATGCCGTGTACATATTTGTTTGTGTTGTTACTTCCTGTTGACTTTACTCTTCTATATTGTTGCCTTGCTCAGTGATTAATTACTATTCTCTCTTGTTTTCCTCATTATTTGTCCCCTGTCTTGCCGTACTTAATTTTTTACTTCCTGGTATTTCCCTGTTATATATTGTAGGACTGTGCAGGTAATTTGTTGTCGTCGTGTCTAGCCTCGTCACTACTTCGCCGAGGTTAGGCTCGGCACTTACTAAGTACATGGGGTCGGTTGTACTGATACTACACCTGCACTTTTTTATGTTGTGCAGATTACGGGGCCAGACCCAGTGGACACTAATAGAGGGAGTATCCTTCAGTCCACACAGGCGACACCGAGGTAGCCCCGCAGACCCTTGGCATCACCATCTATCTTTTCCTTTCTGTCTTATTTGTATTTCCAGACAGTTGTACTTGTTCATTCCAGACTCTTGTTGTTGAAATCTTAGACTGTCCGTGAGATTTGTGACACCAGTTCTGGGGGTTTATGTACGGAAATCCCGTAATATTTATTACATTAAGTTGATAAACTCGTAGCTTCCGCAATCTTATTTATTTGTTCATACTTATTGTTTTCCTTTTGATGCCATAAATAAAGAAAATAGTAAATTTGACCCAAAATATTGGCTTGTCTAGCGGGTACAACGTTAGATGCCATCACGGCCTTAAGGTGGGATTTCGGGTCGTGACACCAAGCTAGCTAGCTGGAAAACAAATTGTCTAAACAAGACTGGTAGGACCATTCTAGCTAAGTCTTCCCTTAATGGTATCCCTAACCATGTCATGCAATACATCAAGTTGCCCACAAAAATCACCAAGCAAATTGATAGAATTCAGAGAAATTGCATTTGGGGTACTACCCCAAATAGGAAAAAAATGCACCCGGTTAATTAGGAAAGGGTCACCAAAAAGAAGGCCAATGGGGGGCTAGGGCTCCAAAAGGCAGAATTGAAGAACAAAGCAACCCATGCAAATTTGGCCTGGAGGATCTATCACAACACCTCGAGCCTATGGGCCAGAGTTCTTATTTACAAGCACTATAATTGGAACCATGCCCCCGAAACCACTAAATCTCCTGCGTGGCAATGCATCATTAAGGGTTGGGATACATACAGAATGTCCAGCAGATGGGTGGTCCACAAGGGTAATAGGGTAAGCTTCCTGAATGATGCTTGGATCCTTAATCAGCCTACCATTAGGGATATGGTAGAAATCCCCCTTACCCCAAACGATTTAACTGTCAAAATAGACAATGTCTACAATTCACGGAACTGGGATCTCTCTTCCATCTCCATGGACATGCCTACCAGTATATCTAACATGGTCAATTTTGTTTTCATTCTTTCCAACCCTACCAAGAAAGACAAGCTAATTTGGGGGTTGACCCCTAGTGGGTCCTTCACCAATAGCTCTGCCTACACTTTCTTTAGCAAAAACAATTAAAACTTTTGAAATGAAGAGGAAGGGACTTTCAGTTGAATCTGGATACTTCAAGCTCCTAACAAAGCCAAGAAATTCATTAGGCTTATTGCCCAAAATAGGTTATCCACAGGAGCCCACCTTCACAGAATTGGGGTCAACTGTAACCTTCAATGTTGCTTCTGCCAGAGTACTGAAGAAACAAGCAACCCCATCTTCTTTGAATGTATAAATGCACCCCAATTCTGGCAGGAGTTGCTATCCAAGGCTTCTAACAATAGTAGGCTCCATAATCCCATCTTCTCTTCTCAACAATGGCCATTAACCTGGAACAAACTTAGAAACACTCCCTTTAGTGAAAACATTCCTTGGAAAAACATTCTTCCCTTCTGTTTCTGACACATATGGCTATGCAGGAACCACAACCTCTTCAACAACAAAAGGATAGAATTAGCAGCACCAACACCATATCTAAAGCATCTGAATATTTTATGTTGGTAAAAATGTCATCATCAAGAAGCATTTCCAAACCAGTGTGAAATGGGAGCCCCCGGGGAGAGGGCACTATAAGTTGAATACATATGGGGCAGCTAAGGGTAACCTGGGAATAAGAGGAATAGGTGGAGTATTCAGGAACCATAATGTGAATTTGATTATGGGGTATATGGTAAACATACCATATACAACCAACACCATGACTGAACTGAAAACACTCCTAAAAAGACTTCAGCTAGCTGAGAAAAAAGAATTGATCCCTTTGGACATCAACACGGACTCGACATAAATAATCCAAATGCTACTCACATGTAACTTAACATATGATCCCATGATTTGTGAATAGAGGTTGTTAATGCAAAGGATGGGCACGGTCGTGGTAAGTCACACATACAGGGAGCAGAATAGGGTGGCAGACGCTATAGCAAAAAGAGGCAGCAAAGCCAAGTTTTTTGGGAAGATCCAACTTACCAGCAGTTCCTCCGATGTTTGCAAATGATGTATTTTGGGCAGATATTCTAGGAACTGAAGTTGTTAGAAAAATTTTGGCATGTAATATTGAATAAAACATCGCACTAATAGGGGAATTACAGTACCCTGGCACTGTCAGTACTTTGTAATGTTTTATAGTTTAATATATTTATATATTAGAGCTATTCATAGTAATATGTATTGAGTATTACAGTAATACGAAGCTTATTATTCTGTTGTATTTGATTAAATTGCATTGATAGTGTCAAAAAAGTACTATCAATCTATATAACTTAAATATTATTTCGAGACTTTTAATTTTATGTACTAATAAGTGTAAAAGAATTCATTAAACACACACACACACACACAAAACTTGTGGAACATATAAGAAGCAAAAATATTGGCATTTAGACACTCTAGAAATTTGGAAGCTTTTGGAAATATTCTTAAAAATAAATCCTCTGAGTGATTTGTCTAAAGTCACAAATATTCGCTTCTCGGACTGCAAAGACATTGTCCTATGCAGGGAGGGTACAATTAATGCAGAGTGTTTTGTTTGGAATTCAGGCTTTCTGGGCTCAGTTATTTGTGATACCTACCAAGGTGGTTAAATTGATTGAAGGAATATGCAGATCATATATCTGATCAATTGGCAATGTAATCACACAAAAAAACTTTGATTGCATGGGATAGAATGTGTCTGCCCAAGGCTGGAGGAGGACTTATTATCACCAACCTAAGGATTTGGAATCGTGCAGCAATAGCCAAAACTTGTTGGGATCTGGCACTTAAGCATGATAAATTGTGGATTCAATGGATTCACACCTACTATATCAAGGGGCAGAAGTTCACCAATTGGACAACACCACAACAAGCTTGTTGGATGTTCAGGAAAGTGTTTGAGGCTAAGGCAGTTCTAGAGAATCAACTGTGTACGCAATCACTCAAGAAAAGCTTAATCCGGCATATATTCTTGACTCTGCTTGGTAATTACAGTCGAGTGGAATGGAAAAGCTTAGTGATTAACAATATAACGTGACCAAAAGCTAAATTCTCAATGTGGCTCATGATGCATGGAAAGCTATTAACTTCTGATAGATTGTGTAAATTGGGGCTCAATGTGTGCTTTGCCAAGGCATGAGGAAAATAGAGAACACTTATTTATGAAGTGTGAATACACTAATAGTGTTTGGACCAAACTACTTCAATTGATGCAACTTCAATGCCCTAGAACTAGAGATTGACAGCAGCAAAATCAGTGGATCATCACATGTTCTAAAGGTAAATCTTAGCAGGCACAAATGTTCAAAATCGTATTTGCAGAAGCTATGTATCAGATTTGGATGGAAAGGAACCTCAGAATTTAAAAAAAAAGCAGATAATAGGGCATTATTACGAAGGAAATTGCTTGCATATGCAACGTATGAGTGTCATCTTGAGCCAGAGCCTATCTGCATGGTATCCAGTTTGAATAGGTTATTTTGTCCTTCTGGAATTTCGTCAATAGATAGATATTGGAACTTAGTCGGAAATGTCTGTGTAGTATCGCTTAATGAGAATGTAAATATTTCTTTGGTGATTAATAAAAATAAATTAGTTAGCAAAAAAAAAAGTCACAAATATTTGTTTTATCCCAAAAGCCCTCAGGTTTGTTTCTTATGTTTTTCTGAAGTGATGTGATTTGATCACAGAAAACATTTTTGTTTTCTTCACCTTACGGATGAAAATCATATTTCCTTTCAGTGTGGATAATAAAACTTCCTCTAACCATTAAACTATAGTCACTTTACTCCATTTCGTATTTCTAACCAGTGAGCTCTAAGATTAGTCACCAACGATTTTGTTTTGCTCACTATAACTTAAGAGGAAGCCACTAATTAATGGTGTGATTAAATAAAAGAAACAGGCAACAAGTAAGCTCAACAAATTTCAAACTAATGTTTTCTTCTGCTATTAAGGATGACGAAAAATCAAAACTGTGACAATCAAGAAATGTGCAGATAATAAATGGTTCTAAATAAGGTCGCCTAAAGAAGATAAAGAGACATTGAATGGCCATGTTTAATCTTCTTCATCTGCCTCAGTCTCAGCAATGTTGAAATATCGTAATTCGTAAACATTCCTGTCCTTGTTGGCTGCAATCACCCTAAGCCAATCTCTAACATTATTTTTCTTCAAGTACTTTTTGACAAGGTACTTGAGATACCTGAAAAATACAAGTAAAACAGAGTAAGCAAAGTCCTAGGGTGCCTGGAATTCACTACTTTTGGAAAGTAGTTCTTTTTGTTTTTAACACAGCAGTACTTGACATCGCGATAACTTCCTTCATTAGTAGGGTTACATAAATATTTCCCCCCCAAGTAAATCGATATACACACAAGTTTTGTTTGTAAAACATCATTATTGATTCTGCAGCACTGCGTCAAATGTATTCAGAAAAAAGTGATGAAGACCCAACAAAAAGTACTTGAAAATATGCTTACACGACATGAAGGATGTTTCAATTGGCAAAAGCATATATAGACTACAATGATTATTACTAATTAATACGTACTAATTCTTCCAAACCATTTTTCACAGGAAAATATGACATAACCTGAGTGTATTATTCTGTATATCATCACGTATTGAGTAGAAAATGAAAATTGCACTTGACGCAATCTAATGGACAAGCGAAAGCTGCAGTCTAATTGGCCTCACCAACAGCTACCTACTTAAGAATACACTTCACTGAGAACTGATAAATAATCTAGCTAAAGCAGTAAAGATCATTGACGAACTGTTCCATAATCTTAGGTTGACGAACTGTTCCATAATCTTAGGATGAGCTGCGAGGAATATTATAAACAAAATAGCGTTATGTACATACTCTGTTTGAGTTACAAATAATTTAGATATATTATGCCACCACCTCCGTTCTTTTGTCTTTCTTTGTTTTCAATGTAAATAGGATAATGCATTAGATAAACAAACAGAAAAATGACATAAACCATCATCTTCAGTGTAATGACTCCAGAATAGAACAATGACCTTTTCAGACTAAAATAAACAGCAAAAGGACCTCTTTAAAACCATTAGCAACTGATTCCAAAGCTCAATTTATGAATGACTGCACTATTGACTATTCTAAATTAGAATTTTGTAAAGCATAAATGAGATAGAATAAAAGGGGAGGCTACGATAAGTTACTGTTAATCCGTCAGAGTGAAATAAACAAACTACCATGAAAGCCAACCCTAACTCCTAATTTGGGATCCAAATGTAGTCAACTGAACGTAGAGCTCATTGACTATCCGTTCCATAACGCTTTAGGAAGAGCTACAAGAATACCCTGTTCAAGTTACAAATGATTACACCACTGTTTTCGTACTTTTTTCCGCATAATTTCTCAATGTAAATCGGATAATGCATTGGACAAACAAACAGTAGAATGACACAAAACCATCATCGTGGTGTGCAATTTCTAGCTGACCTGGCAACTCTAACTAAATAAACAGGGAAAGGAGACCTCTTTTTAAAATCCATTAGCAACTGATTCAATATGAATGACTAGATTATTCCCAATTGAGAGGCGAAAGTACTAAAATTAGACAAAATGGAGGTTGTAATATAGAAGTAGTACCTCTTGGAAAAAGCGGAGTTAGAAGTGACGGTGATCTTGTTCTTGTCACGGGTAACGGTAACGGAATCCCCAAGAGTACCAGCTTTGCCGCCAACCTTAATTCTCTCCTGAAGGAACTTGTCAAGAGAAGCAATCTCCATAATCTTATCATCCACTGGCTTCGAGCAGTCAATTACGAACGTTGCTCCCTTCTTCTTCCCGCCTTTCGCTGCTGCTGCTGCTGCTGCTCGGCTCATCTTTACACTCTGTCTCCTTCTCTTCCGCTGTCATTCAAATAGTAAAACGAACAATCTAATTAGATCTCAACATAAAAAAAGAGTACAGTTTTTACGTATTGGGTCTATTGACGGAGAAAGAAGCAGGAGAAACAGAGAGTAAATTCGAGCATACGTACAGGACTAAACTCGACGGCTTACTGCGGGTGTGTGGAACAGTGCAAGTGTGGCGACGTTGTTTAATTAGGGTTTTCCCTCCTTCCTATGTGGACTGTCGCCCCAAACCAACAAAACCTCCGGCCCGTTTAGATTGGTTTATTTTATTTTAAGTGTTTTTAAGCCAAAATAATTTTTAAGTCATTTTGTACTGTTTGGACAGAGTAAAAAAACGTTTTTGAGTTTTTATTTTTAAGTTAAAATGACAAAAATAAATCATTAGCCAAAAGCTTGAATTCCTAATATGACTTAAAAAGCTATATTGATTTAAAAATCACTTAAAATAAGCTCATTCAAACAGGCTCCTCTTTTACCGGTTTCATTTGATACCCTTCATAGTACCACTATAAATTTATCTAATAAAATATCAAGTCACTTAATTCATCTTTATTATGTTATCAATTCAATATATGGGTGTCAAGGGGCCGAGCCGGACTAGTGGAAGAGGAGACCGGTCGGTCTCCGTACCGGGTCCGATTGCCAATTTTAAAATACCGATTTTACCGGTGCCATACCTCGTCGGTGAAAATTTAAACCGGAACGGTTCTGAGCCTAAGGGGCGGGGCCGGTTTAATTTATTTTTATTTTGAATAACTATCGTAATATATATTAAGATAAAGTAAAATGTAAAAATAAAAATAATCTTATAAAAGAGTGATTGAATAACTTTCAAAGGCTTTAAAAGCTTTATATTTGAAATTTTGAAACAAAACTTTGAAGGCTTTAAAATCGTTATATTTGAATATTTCATTAAGAATTTAAGATAATACAATGAAGATGGAAAAAAAATTAACTTATAATTTGCAAGTTCATTTTTAATTCAAACTTGCAAATTAAAGTTTACATTTTACAACAACTAAATTTAACAAAAAAGAATAAATTCAAATTTGAATTATTAAATATAAATCAAGAACTTCAAACGTTTTGCATTGCCTTAGTAAGTTCTTCATAATCAATATGAACTTCTTGGCCGTCTTTTGGAGTTTTAAATTCAAATGGGTTACCATGTGTTAATATATCTTCAACTTCCTCGTCTTCTAGTTTATCAACATCTTCACGTCCTTGATTTCGTCGTTCCGATCTAATCCAATCTCTGAAACATACTAAAACTTTCCAAGCATTGCTTCCCAATGAGTGACGGGTGTCTCCTAGTTGTTGTCTTGCTTGACTAAATGCACTCTCTGATACAATAGTTGAAATTAGCACATTTAGCACGTCCTAAATCATAGCAGAAAGAACAGGAAATTGCTTTTCATTCTCATGCCACCATGCCAACGATGAAAATTCCTTTGTGCGAGGCTGTCACAACCCAAAACGATGGGTCGCGACGAACACCCAATACCTTACCCAATCGAGTACCAACATAACGTATTTTTTCTTATCATATCATCATGGATAAATGGTCCAAAAGGACTGTCATGATATAACCAGAATAAAACATAAGAGAATATCGACATAGGACGACCCAACATATAATACAAACATATACATGTGACATACGGGCCTATAAGACCAAATTGATCACTCGTACACTGAACATAGGCCTACAAGGCCATAAATTCTTTCATATACATGACATCTGTCAACAATCCTCTAAGAGTACATAAACGTCATAAAGGTCGGCACAGGGCCCCGCATACCAATAAATACATGTCCAAAGCATACTGACCAAATAAGTAACTCCGGAGCAAGTGGAGTGTACCAACACCTTCCGCTGAGTTGATAGCCTACTAGGAGGATTGCCAATCTGTCTATCAGGACCTACAAGCATGAAACGCTATAACAACTCGGTCGGTCGTTCCGTAGAATTCGCACTGTTATTTCTGTTTCTGCTTGGTCATGCATTGTTTATACTGTTTATGATGTGTTGGGATCGGTTGGCTCGGGTTCAGTATGACCGTAGTGAGAATTGAGACACTTAGTCTCTTAAAGTAGCCTTATAGTTGGAAAGGTCAACTAGGAGTTGACTTATTGGTAAACGACCTCGGAATGCAAATTTTAGGGCTCGGGAAGCTTCATTAGGTGATTTGGGACTTAGGGGTGTGTTCGGAATGTATTTCCGATGTCCGGTGTAGAATTATGCTTGAATTGGCGAAAGTTAGTTTTTGACAATTTTCGGTCGGCAGTGGAAAATAGGATATCGGGGTCGGAATGGAATTTCGGAAGTTGGAGCGGATCCATAATGTCATTTTGGATGTGTGTGCAAATTTTCAGATCAATCGGAGGTGTTTCGGATGGTTTCGACATCGATGGTGGAATTTAGAAATTTCAAAGTTCATAGGCTTGAATTCGATGTGATTTTGGTGTTTTGCGTTGTTTTTGGTGTTTCGAAGGCTCGACTAAGTTTGAATAAGGTTATGGGAGGTATTGGTATGTTTGGTTGGGGTCCCGAGGTCCTCGGGATGGTTTTGAGTGATCAACGGGAAGTTTGGAAGTCATTTTTGTTGCTGAAGTTTGTTGTTGCTTTCATATCCGCACCTGCGGATTTTGGACCGCAAGTGAGAGCCGCAGAAGCGGAAAGGGAGGTCGCAGGTGCGGTTTGAGGACCTTGAGGGGAGAACCGCAGAAGCGGTTGATTGGGCGCATCTGCGGGACCGCAGGTGCGACACCTGGGCCGCGGTGCGAGATTGGCCCGTTTAATGAGAAACCGCAGAAGCAGTCCGCAGGTGCGAAATGCCTGGGCAGAAGGTATATAAGTTGGACTTAGTGAATTTTGGTCTCCTTTTCACCATTCTCATATGGGTTTGAAGCTCTCCGAGGGTTTTGAAAGAGGGAAAGCGATAGTTCTTCATTGAGGTAAGGTTTTTGGACTCTAAACTCGTTTATATGTGATTAAAGACCTAATTAGTAGTGAAAACTTAAGGAAAATCAGTGCAAAAAGGGGTAATTAAGGCTTGAGATTAAGAGACCTTTAAATGGGGATTTGAGGGGTCATTTAGACTCCGATTTTAGTGTTCTTGATATGTATCGACTCATGGAAGGACGAGGATCATTATGGTGTAAATTTTATCGAGTTCCGAGACGTGGGCCCGGGGTCGAGTTTGGCCAATTTCGGAAATTGTGCCTAAATTTGATAGTTTTCGATTGGGTTTCGCTTCCCTAGCATATTTTGATGTTATGAATATGATTTTGATAGATTCGGAGCATTCGGGAGCCGATTCGAGGGGCAAGAGTATTGCGAAGTAGCTTTTCGGGCTAGTTTGAGGTAAGTAATGACTTTAAATCTTGTCTTGAGGGTATGAAACCCCGAACTTAGCATTTTTCACTGTTTTGGAGTGACGTACACACTAGATGACGAGTGTGTGGCGTGCACTAATTGGGGAATTTGAAACTAGTTCTTCCCGAGGCAACTATTGAGTTGCGAAATTGCTTTTAATCATATGATAAATAGTATTTCTATGTTTTTGATATACTTGGGTTGTAAGCCATGTTTGGGGCCTCGTGCCGATTTGTTTAAACCCCTTGGGGGCTGTTTTCTGATAATCCTCACGTGGTAACTATGATTTTCACTCAGCCATTCTTGTTAAACTGTTTTGACACTCAGTTTTGTTGATATTCTTATTCATGATGTAAAATACTGTTTTGGGTCGAGAACCTCTTTTTTTATTGCCCGAGTGACATTCTGAGAGTTTCTGACTGAGTGAGGCCGATGGCCAATATTGTGAGGATATTTGGATCGGGCTGCATGCCGCAGCATGTTGCACTGTATATGTGAGAGGCCGAGTGCCAGAGTGATTATTGCCATGATTTGGTTGTTTATAGCGCTTGGGTTGTAGGAGCCCCTCCGGAGTCTGTACACCCCCAGTGAGCGCAGGTACCTACTGAGTGCGAGTGACGAGTGACGAGTGATTGGGAGGTGCTGAGGGACTGATGTTGAGTGACTTTGAGGTGCTGAGTGACTGATTCTGAGTGATGTTTTGCCCGAGGGGCGGTGTATGATACTTGTCTTACCTGAGTGACTATTTATGATTTATTTCATCTTTATGCTAATACTTTTGGGTATTTTACTGGATTTACTGGAAACGATATCTTATTTAAAGGAGTTCTACTGAAATTTGCTTTTAAAGCGTACTGATTTAATGTATACACTGTTGGAAAGAAAGACTGTTTATTGTGACTTGATGATTTGATCATGTGTGTTTTCTTACTGCTCAAGACTTGATTTATTTTCATTACTACTGAGTTGGCGTACTCATCATTACTCCATGCACCTCTGTGTGCAGATCCAGGTACTGGTACCGAGCGTTAGCCATCCTTGTCCGCGCAGAGTCAGAGTTGGGATATTGAGATAGCTGTTCAGCATCCACAGCATCTCCATTTCCCTTTCCATATTTAGTACTTAGCATTTTGTTCTGAGACCTTGTATTATGACAGTCGTATTATTAGTATTATCTTAGATGCTCATGACCTGTTGGCTCCAGATTTTAGGGAATGGTTATAGATTGTTAGATCATTTTGCTTTGTTTAAAGGTTTAGAAATTATATACATTTATGAAATGTTATTAATGATTTGGAAAATTTCAAAAGGAAAATGTGTAATTATGTGATAGTTGGCTAGCCTAGTCCCACGATAGGCGCCATCACGGCCGGTGAGGATTTGGGGTCGTGACAGACGCAGTGTCCCCAAGCAAAAGGGATGTCAATACAATAAAGTACCGAGTATGTAAGGCATGAAAACACTATATAAAAGACTTGAAAGAAACATGGAGTAAAGGACTCAACTTGTAAGTCTGAATAGCTCTGTGAATCAAGAAACATTTATAATGTCATGCATATGCATATAAATGTCATATCATGCATAGGTATATGCATACATAACGTCATGAAGCCTCTGAGGGCACCCCATCATATCATCTCGGTCTCTGTGGGCGAAATCATCAACGTATACCAACTGATTAGGTGGTGGTGCGTATATAACGCCATAACCTTTCCCCATATACATATACTATACGCGTATATAACACCATCTAGTCATGGGTCAATACACATGTATAAATGAATGTGATGCATAATGAAGTAAGTCAATAATATCTCTCGCAATGTCATAAGACCCATGAACAAACAATATGATAGTAGGAAACATGGGGAATCAACAACATAGGCACTCCTAGTACTTTTATGAATAGAGGCGTTTATAAAAGATGCACACTTCCTCGTTTCGATTGTATCATATGGATCATGCCAAAAGGAAAGAAGGGATAGCCTTAACATACCTCAAGTCCGTCAAGGAAACTCAACAAAGAGCTTATGACAACTAGCACGCCAATCCTATAACAAAGAAATATATGTACAACTTAGAAGGCGCTAGTATATCACGTATTTCAAACGATAACTCGATTCTAAAATAAAACGGGCAGTATTTCCCCAAATTTTTCTGCTCCCTCAAGCCAACTATAGGCGAGACAACAACACAATTCAACCATCAACTCAAAAACAACCTAACTACAATTCGGGACCTTTAATACAACAAAAAACCCAAATATACCATAACACACCCAATCAACAAGTTATCAATTAGCCTGAAATTGTAACGACGACCGATCATCCCACTACCCTACCACATGTGGCCTTTCTCCACGCCCTTTGTCCTTCCAAACTCCATAAATTAGCAGCACAATAGGACAACACGAGTGGACTACAAAACAGTCCACTAAAAGTGAAATAAATCGAACTCACGGCTTTCTATCACTGTCCCGTGAGTTCTAACTATTAGAAAAAGAATTTATCAACCTTCCTTGATATTTAAAAGCTTAAATACAGAAAGTAGGTGTTTCTTAACTATGAAGTACCTACCAAAACTCAAACTACAAAGAAAAAGAGAGGTGATATAGCGATACTTACGTCGTAGGGATCATTCTAATGTTATCGCTTCTTGATTTCGTACCTGGGATGTTAATCTTCTTTTGAGCCCTTGTATAGAACTTAAGGGTAAGTTTATGGTCTTATTTTGGTCGTGTTTTGTGAAAATATGAAGAAAGAGACGACATAAGGGATATATATATATATATATATAT